>PVJH01011858.1:0-66924 GCA_004026705.1 Nesogale talazaci | reverse complement strand
GAACACCTTACAAGGAAAACAAAGCATCATGAGAAAGTCAGAAAGGCAAGATGGATGCCAGAAGAAACTTTGACTCTTGGTCTGTAGCTCAGCTTATGGAAGAAATGATGCAGTTAAAGACGATCAAGAGGGCTGAGCCCTGGTGGCATAGTGGTTGTGCGCAGGACTGTAGCCCACTGGGACGGAGGTTCAATTCCAGCAGTGGGGCTGGGCCTCCTACTCCCACCGCCGGAGAGCAGTGATGCCCAACCCCACCCCCCCAAAAAAAAAAAAGGAAAATCAAGGAGTGGCTTGAGAACATGTAGGAAAGTACGATAATGAAATGTTCAAAGACCTGGATTTAGAAAACAAGAATTTTAGGACACATTTGAGATTTCTCAAAGAAAAGAAGACAAATTCATGTTTCATGTTTCAATACTGAAAGATTAAAAAATCATTTTATTAGGGACTTATACAACTCTTATCAAAATCCATCCATCCATCCAAAAGCACATTTGCACATTTGTTGCCATCATCATTTTCAAAACATTTTCTTTCTACTTGAGCCCTTGGTACCAGTTCCTCAGTTTTTCCCCTCCCTCTCCCATCCTCCCTCTTTTTTGAACCCTTGATAATTTATAAATTATTATTATTTTTTCATGTCTTACACTGTTGTCTCCCTTAACCCACTTTTCTGTTGTCTGTGCCCCAGGGAGGGGGTTAAATGTAGATCAGTGTGATTGCTTCTCTCTTCCTCCCTCACCTTCTCCTGTCCTCCTGGTCTCACTGCTCTCATTATGGGTCCTGAGGGGTTTATCTGTCCTGGATTCCCTGTGTTTCCAGCTCTTCTCTGTACCAGTGCACATCCTCTGGTCTAGCAGTATTTGTAAGTTAGAATTGGGATCACGATAGTGGGGGGAGGGAGCATTAAAGAACTAGAGGAAAGTTGTATGTTTCAACAGTGCTATATTGTACCCTGGCTGAGAGATTTTATGGACAAAATGCAGTAGTCATCAAAAGAAAAGAAAAGGAATATACAAAATCATTGTAGCCAAAAGAATGTTGGCATTTCATCATTTTAGGAGGTAGCATATGATCAAGCTCTGATGAAGGAAGAAGTACAAGTTATACTGAAGTCATTGGCCAAAAACTGAGCTCTAGGAACTGGTGGGATACCAACGGAAATGTTTCAAAATCATGGATGCTGAGAATGTTCATTCATCTATGCCATGACATTTGAAAGACAGCTATCTGGTCAACTGACTAGAGGACATCCATATTTCTGCCCATTTCCAAGAAGGGTGAGCCAACAGAATGTAGAAATTATTATAAGTGAAGTTTTGCTGAAGATAATTCAAAACAGTTGCAGAAGTACATAGACAGATAACAAATTTGAGCCAAATTCAGAAGAGCATATGGAACGAGGGACATCATTGCTGATGTCAAATGGGTCTTGGTTAAAAGCAGAGAAAATGAGAGTGGTCTTCCCATGTATTTTGTGTACTATTCAAAGGCATTTGACTGAATAGATCATTTACCTATGATGGACAATACTGGGAAAAATGAGAATTCTGAAACATTTAATTGTGTTCGAGCAGAAGCTGTGCTTCGGCCAAAAGGCAGTTGTTCTAACAGAATAGCAGGTTAGGATGTGGTTAAGTTTTTAAAAAGTGTATGTGTTAGGGTTATATCCTATTCAATCTTATTCAATCTGTACACTAAAAAACTACTTCAAGACTATCTGAAGAAGATTTGGTATGATGATCTGAGGATGACTCATTAACAATCTGCTATGTGCAGGTAACACAAACTTGTGTATTGAAAATAAGAGACCTTGAAGCATTTATTGATAAAAATCAAAGACATTCAATGCAACCAGCATTCAGTCTGGTTGCAACTCAATTAAAAACAACCAACAAAACGAACAAGAATTCAATAAGAAACTTAAAAAATTACTCACAAGTAGATCAATAAAATATATCATAATAATCAGAGAAAATAATGAAATTATAAGAAATTCATTTTACTTGGGTCTGTAATCAGTGGTCTTGGAAGCAGCAGTCAAGAAATCAAGTGATATGTTACATTTACTGTTGAAAAGGATGTTTTAAAAGTGTTAAAAACAAACATGTCACTTTAAAGACTAAGGTTGGCCTGACCTAAGACATGATATTTTAATCACCTATTATGCATGTGAAAGATGGACAATGAATAAGGAAGACTGAAGATAAATTAGTGCGTTTAAAGAGCTGGCAGAGAATGTTGAATATACACCATGGACTTCCAGAAGAACAAACAAATTCAGCTTGGGAAAAATGATTGCCAGAATGCTGAGAAACAAGAATGACAAAATTTCATCTTGCTTACTTTGAACATATTATCAGGAAAGTGCCAGTCCCTGGGCAAGATCATCATGCTTGGTGAAGTAGAGGGTTGGTGAAAAAGCAGAAGACCCTCAACAAGATGGACTGACACAGTGGTTGCAACCATGAAGCTCAGCTATAGCTACAATTGTGAGAGTAGTCCAGTGCTGAGCAGTCTTTCATTCTGTCGTACATAGGCTCGCTATGGATCCAAACTGACTTGAAAGCACCTGACAACTGCAAGAAGCAGCTTATGTGCTGGAGTCACCAGACAGATCCTTGTCCCATTGAAGGGATAACCCAAAGTTCTCACATTTCTAGGTCTTTGTATTTGATGCTCTGTGGTTTCCTCTGCCTTTCCCAATTCACTCTGCAGATTCCGCCTCTCCTGCCCACCCCCCACTGCAGCAATCTTTTCGATGCTTTGTTATCCACCAAGTTTCCCCTTGATACCCCAGATACACTTGGTTACCATCACTATATGTGACAAAGGATTCCATGTGAGGGTTATATTTCATCCAGGCATGGTTTGAGCAGAAAGGGATGAGCCCTATATTTGAAGAATGAAGAAAACAAAGAACGTACTTGGGGTCAAGGAGGCCACTTTCTAGGGGCCTCTTCTTGCGGTTCTTCTGTTTCTCCCTGGAGAGGAATGGATTTGCTCCTACTCTGCAAAGAAGGACTTTTTGTACACTGGACAGGAGAGGGACTTTGCTGGTAGACAGGGTTTATATAATCTTCTTTGTCTTCGGCTTCTTCTTTGCTATGTTGTATGACCAGGGGCAGATTGTTTTTGCTATCCAAATCTATTTTATTAATTAATGAGCCCGGGTACAGTGCTTAAGCACTTAGCCAATAACTAAAAGATGGGCTCTGGCGGATTAAAAACTTGGTGATCTGTTTCCATAAAGCACAAAAGCAAAACCAAGTTTGCTGCCAAGTTGGCCCTAGCTTGTAGCGATCCTATATAGTTTTAGACATCTTTATAGAGCAGAAAGTTTCATTTTCGTCCCAAGGAGTGGCTGGTTGGTTTGAACCGCTGACCTTTTAATTAGCAGTCCCATGCCTACCCAAAAATGCAAGGAAAACCCTATGGAACAGTTTTACTCTGTCACTCTGAGTCAAAGAATGAACCCACTAATGCGCAATAACTACAACAGATGAGGCACAAATGACTTTTCAAGAATTGGTCATTGAATTAATAATGATAATAATAGTGGCAAACATTGACTGGGTCCATACTGTGAGTCAGGAGGTGTTGTAAGAACTTTATAAATATAAACTTGTTTAAGCCTCTATGTAACCTTAAGGTGAGTCCCAAGTTTATTCCCAATTTCAGATAAGAAAACTGAGCCACAAAGCAATCCCTAGCAAGTAGGCTGGTCAGGTGGTCTGATTCACAGTCCATGCTCCACAAAGCCCCTCCTCAGAGAGGACGCGTGTGCACAGAAGCAAGCCTTAGCTCATCACAGGTACTGCGGAAACGTTAAGTTCTGCTTTCTGCCATGTGCCAAAACACTGAGGGCCTGATCTGGGGTTGCTTTATACAGGCAGAGCCTCATCTCTCAAGTTTCTCCTGTCATTCCCATCTTCCTGTCAGGGAAGGAGTGAACATCTGGCTGTGTTGGGAATGGGGGTGGAGGCGGGGGACATGGTAAAGAGGGTGTTAGCTGCCTTGCTCATCTCACCTGCACCCATTAACCAGATGGAACTTGGAAATGAGTCTGAAAATGCAATGGGAACAAGTTGGGAAAGAAATAAACACCTGGTGAGGAAGATCTCTATTTTCACTTTAGAGCCCATTAAGTTTACAGAAACTCGTGAACTTAGAGCAAACCTCATTAAGCTCAAAGAGAGATGCCTGCCTAGGAGGAGGGAGCCAGTGCAGGGAGGGTCCTGGTGGTGCTGAGGAAATCCAGCTCCGGGAAAATGAACGCAAGAAGATAGACCTAGAGAAAGAATGTGAGTGCCAGTGGATGTGTCGGGCAGGCTTCTCTTAGAGAAATAAAACCAGGACACTAGCAATTCTCTTTATATATTTATATATAGAGAAGGATATATAAGATAAGAAAGAAATAGTTATCTATAAAGCAGTACAAATTGCTCAGTACAACTCACTTGCGTGAGACAGCTAGAAGACTGGCAGTCCTTCAAGTCTTGAGGGCGGCTGAGTAGTCCTCGGTAGAGCAATTCAGGCTATCTGGTCACAGGCAGCAAACAGCAAAGCAGGTCGCCAACAGTCAGCCAGATGACAGAGCCCAACAGTCCCCAGCTCAAGAGATGTATATCCCAGGAGCATGGCGAAATAGGGCTTGAAGGAACCTCCACTTACAGTTCCACAGTCCATGATTAGGTGTCCCACGGGTAGTGTTGCTTGGAGGTTGAGGCACAGGACGAACAAGGCAGCTCTCTGGTCTGAAGATCCAATAGCAAGGGAGCAAGGGTGGAACTTGCCAAGCCTTTTCTATTTCCGCCCTTCAATTGATCACGTGTGTTCATTGGCCATGTCGTCACAACAGATCTACCTATCGTCTTTGGCCATGTTGGCACCACAAGCTTACCTATAACAGTGGAAGTCTAGCATTTGAATGTCCAGATTTGATCGGCTCTATTTGATTCCTGATATATGTGAGAAATAGTTGAAGTTGTTAGAAAGACTGTAGGGTTTTTTATCTGACAGACCAGGGTTTGAATGATGAGGTGATTTTCCTAGGCGAGGCTAACCGCTTCAAGTGGGTGTAACTTCAGTTAATGACCCTACCTCACTCACTAGATAGAGCATAGGTTCCCAAATTTATTTGGCCATCTAACCCCTTTTCAGAAAAAAGTTACTCAACAACCCTCCCTGCCTCCCCCCCACCCCCATACTATAGCCCATAGTCCAGGATAAAGAGTAAGCATCTGCTTTTGCAGTGTGCTGCTCTCCCCACCCCCATAGGCTAGTGCCTGTCAGGAAAGGACCCTCTGACAGCTGAAGAAGATACCCAGATACCCAGAAAAAGGATTTGCCCAAGGGAAGATGGTAGGTCAGTAGCAGAGCCAAGCTTGGAACAGAGGCTTCCTGGACTGTGGACACTTGGGATGGTCTCAGTTCCTGACTTCTGCTGCTATAGAGTGCCAGAGGTCAGAACTGAGCCAAGTGGGTGCGTTTGAATGGAGGTTCATTTTAGCATAAAGGAAAGCCTCTAGTAGTCTAACAGGAGGGAACCATGTCCTCTTTCAAATGTTGCGGGTGAGTACAGCAGAACTTGGAAGTTTGAGGAGAAGCATCTGTCTTGCTTTAGTCTCTTGCAGGAAGAGTGATATGATGGAGAGAGTTGGGCAGAGAAGTGGGGCTCACATGCCAGTCACTGGTAGGCAGCGCCATGGGGTCTGCTGGAATATGCGGGGTTTCAGTTGGTGTGAGGCAGCCATGACTCCCCAGAGGGGCTGAGTGGATGGGAGGCTCCTCTACAGTCTGGAGATGGGGAGACACAGAGGGTACACTCTTTAATCCACCCTATCTGCCCCAACATAGCTTTATCATAAATGAGGCTGAAACATAGATATTCCTGGCGCACGATATACTTGAGTTACAACTAATCAAATATCATCGCCTATGATACGTACTGCTCAAAGTGTTGTAGGACGTGATTTTATGATGCTATTCTTAGGAACTCATTCGCAGGTGTTCAAAGACAAAAATGGGGCTTGTAAAGATACCAACCATTAAAGGCAATAATAATGAATACCCACACGAAGTATTCAACTTATGCCAGAATTGACATAGAACAGAGAATGTCAATTGTGCCTTGCGGTGAGTGGGACACCATCTGTTCTAACCTTGACAGGTGCGTAGTTCAAGCCCACCCAGTGGCAGAGCAGAGGGAATCTGCCCCTGTGCAGATGACAGCTCACAAAGCCCGATGGGGCAGTTCTCTGTAGCTCATGGGGATTATAAAACTGCAGAGGTTTGGTTTAGGTTTAGTTGGTTTCATTTAGGAGAGAAGAGGGGTGTGGTTCCTTATCACCACTAAAGCCACAAAGAAAAACCTTTAGAAGGAGAGAGTGAGTGCCTCATCGCTAGAGATAGAATCACTGTGCATTGACTTTTTTTTTAATTTTCTTTTTTCTTTTCTTTTGAGGATGGATTACATGACTTTCAGTTCCCTTAAGATTCTGTGATGTTTCCTCCAGACCACCAATAGGAGCATTTTAGATAGTACACAGTATGAAAACTGGCACAAACACAGTCGCAGTTTTGGTCAGAAAATGATTTTTATGATTATATATCTCCTGCAGCCCACGTATTATAATAAATAGCACATCAGTGTGGCTCTTTTTATTTTTTTCTCTTTCTTTTTCCTTCTTCTGGTTCCAGCAGGACCATTATCAAGAGAAGAAAGGCTCTAATGACAATTCCCTCTGTCTCTCTAAAGAGGCCTTTCATGTCTGGCCTCAAAGTGGGCAGGAGGAAACAGGTCTGGCTGCGGATCTTTGCATGACCGTCCTCCTGTGTGCTGTCTGTTGTCTCTGCTCTGTTTGGCTCTGGGCTGGAAGAATGGCTTTGCTGCTGGGGGCACTGGCTGCCGTGGGGTGGGTGATGGGGAGGAGGAGCCAGCAGGGAGAGTTTACACAGAGATGAAAGACGAGCAAGGAGAGATGTGTGTCAAATCACAATGTCGCGGATGCCCTGAATGGGGCTAAAATGAAGACCCCCGGTCTCCAATGCTCATTGGGAACAGATAAGGAAGGCACCAGCCTAAATCTAGGAACAGCAAAGAGACATTTACTGAACACCTCCTGGTGCTTGGCCCTTTAAAACCTCCTTCATCTTCACAGCGACATTGGGAGGTAGGTTGATAACCCCATCTTACAGATGGACTCATTAGGACTGGAAATGACATGACATGCCCAAAGTCATACAACAAAGAATTGAAACAGCTGGCTTCTGAACCAACCTTTATGAGGCTGTAAAGGTAGCAGTCCTTTACACTGAGTTAGGCCTGACCTGGGAGGACAAGCCCAAGAGGCTGTGCTTTGGCATCATGTTGGTTAGGACCTACCGCTGGTCCCTAGTGTCCTTGTCCACCTCCTCTAGGGCAATGTCTTCCTTGGCTTCAAATGTATCCTTGTGTTTTTCTCCCATCTTTCAAGTTTCCCTTCAGTTCAAGTTACATGAAGTCAACTTTCATTTCGCAAACACCACAGTCTTGAGAAGTTTTTCCTCTAAGACTTTGTTCTCTGAAACCTCAAGCCAACCAAGGCATGAATGGGTAAGGGGTTGTGAAGGAGGAATACGAGGGGAAGATAACAAAGCTAGCACTGGAGATTCGGAATCAGTTACAGAATTTTGTGTCAACTTGAAGTGTAGTGTGGAGTTTAGCCTGTCAATCAGGTCATAACCTGATAGGGCCTCCTTGTGGCCGTGACCTCCTCCTAAGAGGAAGTCCTGGGAACCTCCCCCTCTTTCTCTGCTTCACCATCCTCCTGGCGACCCACTCTGGGGCCTGTTGGAGCCACAAGACTTTTGACACACCAGTGATCTTCCTGTATTTTACAGCATTGCATGTGGCTCTGTGGGTCTAAAGAGGAACTTATGGACTAGTTTCAGACTTGTGGACTTGAGTTGGATTAGGCAGGAATGTTTCATTGATACATAATTACTTCTTGATGTAAAGCTTTCTCTTACACATACATGGGTGTCTCTGAATTTGTTTCTCTAGGCTACCTGGCTGAACACAGGGGTCATAACATTACTTCCACTGTTCTTATTTCATATTATCCTCCTCGGACACTGACTTGGGCATTTAGGATACAACCCAAACTCTGGAAACTTGAATCTAATCCCAAGGCAGAATGGACAGAATTTATGATGAGATTAAATGTGGAGAGACAAGAAAATGGGAAGAGGCTAGGTGAAGTCCAAATTACTTACCTGGGACTCTATTTGGGTAATATTTTTTTGTTCAAAGTTGGGACTATTTAGGAAGGAATGAATATAAGGGAAAGGTAACAAAACTAACACTGGATATTCTGAATCAGAGACCACGGGAATAAATTAATAACACTGTCATTTTTTTTTTTTTTGCAGAACTGTGTGAAAGACAAAGGCAACTTTTGGTATGGGAACTGGCCTGACACTACAGCTAAGTGTTGAGGTTCTGAGGAACTAACCTGACAATTATATCGGGCTGCAGTTTTCTCCTGTTGAACACAAACACTCTCAGAACAATGACTCTGAGCAAGGCCACTCAGACACTGTGTTGAGGTGAGACAAAGAACAAGACTCTTTTTTGTCTAGGCACAGACAAAACAGTTGTGAGGACTTTTGTCTAGACAGATAAAAAACAAGATCACTGTGAGCATCACATACCTTCTTCCAGCTAACGAGTGATGGTTCATTTCTCATTTTAGTTTTAGCCCTGCTCTATTCCTTCCTATTTATGTATTATGGTACCCCCATTGTAGAATTACCACCACTTCTTTGAAGGGCTCAACTGCGTGAACATTGCTTCCTTGAACTTTCCCTAAATAACCTAAGAGAAGCTCAGCTCCTATACTCGGTCATTTCTAACACCCTCTTGGATACCCTGGGTGGGTGTAAACAATGATGTGCTCAAGTGCTAACAAAAGGTTGGAGATTCCAGTCCGCTTAAAGGGCCCTGAGTAGAAAGGCCCAGTGATCTACTGCCTAAAAACTGACCATTACAAACCCTGTGAAGTATAGTTCTCTGATACCCACGGGAGCAGCACCTGCAATGCATCTGAAACAATTCAGTGGCAGGTGGTTGTTGCTGTCAGGTTTTGTAGTTGGCACTGACTCATAGCAAACCCTACATACAGCAGACTGCAACACTGCCCAGTCACATGCCAGGCTCACAATTGCTGTTACCTTTGAGCCTGGTGGTGTAAACGTTTTGTCAGTCTGTCAAGTTGCTGGTCTTCCTCATTTTTTGCAGACCCTCTCTCTGCTTTACTAAGCATGATGTTCCTTTCCAAGAGCCGATTCTCTTGATAACATGTCTTATATATGTATGACACATCCTTAGCATCCTCAATTCTAGGAACATTTTAGCTGTGCTACCTCCAAGCAATTTTTTTTCTGTTTTTTTTTTCTGGTAGTCTGTGGTACTCTAAATATCCTCAGTCAACACCATCATTTAAATACATCAATTCTTTTCCAGTCTTTCTTGCTCATTGCCCAACTTTCACATACACATGCGATGATCAAAAACACCACCATTCAGGTCAGGTGCACCTTAGTACTCAAAGTAGCATATTTTGATTTTTAAGCACAATGCTATAAGGGTTCCTCTCTCTGCATACTGTAGGTTGTTAATGAAATACCCTTCAATCTTGGTGCTGTGCTCTTCTTTATTTAAGTCGGTTTTAAAAATTATTTGCTCAGCATACAAGTTGAATAAACATGGTGGACAGCTACAACCCTGACATATAACTTTTAAAATTTTAAACCAGGCAATATTCTTTGCTTGCTTTGAATGAAAGTCTCTTGACTTATGTATAGATCACACATGAATACGATGTAGTGCTCCTTAATTCCCATTACTTTCAATGCTATCCATATTTTGTTATGATCTGCACAGAATGTTTTTGCATGGTCAATAAAACACAAGTAAACATATTTCTGGTATTTTCTGCTTTCAATTTCTGTCTAGTACCAGAAATGATATTCCTTCTTCCGTGTCATCTTCTGAATCCAGTTTGAAGAGCTGGCAGCTCCCTGTCAATGCACTACTGCAACCATTGTTGAGTAATCTGCAGCAAAATTTTGCTTGCAGGTGATATGGATGATATTGCTTGAGTGTTAACACTAGGAGCATTATCCTCTTGGGACTCCTGTGGTTCTTCATGGAGCCAGAGTGGCCTCGTGGTTACCTGTTGGGCTGCAATTTGCAAGATCTGCGGTTTGAAACCACCAGCTGTTCGTTGGGAGAAAAACGGGGCTTTCTGTAAGCTGCCATTGACTCGATGGTTTGTTTTGGGTTTTATGGTTCCCCAGAATAGGAAATCACTCTCACTGCAGGACATAATGAACTTTCTTTGACTGAAGGTGTATTCCAGGTGATGTTTTGGCCGGGAGGCCAAAGGAAGCAATGAAACTATTGGGGGACTGTAAAAGATATTCTCAGAGAGTTTGGCCCTGAATAAAAAGTCTTAACTTTAGCTAAGGACAGCACTTCAAGGGCACTCACTCAGTGGACGACACTGCCTCTGTGCTATGAAGAAGTGGAAGGAGTTCCTAGAGCTCGGTGCAAAATGCAAGTCGGCATTCCTTTCCAAGAGGAACCCTCGGCAGATAAACTGGACTGTTCTTTACCGAAAGAAGCACAAGAAGGAACAGTCGGAAGAAATTCAAAGGAAAAGAACTGGCCGTGCAGTCAAATTCCAGAAGGCCATCACTGGTGCATCTCTGGCAAGTTCTAGGCCCTTCGTCTGAGTCTGTTCTGGACAAATGAGTAGCTCGACAGTTTGGTGGGGCAACACAATAGCAGTCTTCCAAATGGCTATAGGGATTTGGCTGTAGGAAGGTCTCTGTTGAAGCCCCTATTTCTGTCTCCCATGAATTCACATGCCACTTTTCCTCACTCATTTCCTCAGAGCCAGCAGGAAGCTAGACTCTCTCGAGATAGTTTGTGTTTTCACAACCAAGACTTAGATGTGGCTCTTTGCCCTCACTCTGAAAGAGCTCTGCAGGACACATCAACAACATAGGACAGGCACAGGAAACACTTTGTCCAGATCTATGTTGGAATCGCAGAAGCAGGCAGCCTGCAAACTTTAACCCAGGAGCTTCGACAGTCCTGAGGATGCAGCTCACATCCCTGGGACGTGGATTGCCATGGAGTCTTTCCTGAAGTCTGGCAAGTTCTGCTGGGCTATTAAAAAGAGCCTGCCACATTGATGAATTATTTAAACCTTAGCAGCACCCAATTATGCAAATCCGATTATCTGTTTAAGGGCAGCTTGGCTTGGAACAGCTTGTAGTTGTGATACTTATTATTATTATTATTATTATTATTTGGCAGAAAAACTGGCAAATTCAGTTGAAAGTGGAGTTTCATTTCACCCGAGGACTGCTTAGCCCCTAGCCACGTCCTTGGTGGTGATGGGAGCTTCTTCTCTTCTTGTTTCCCCCACGCTTAAGGTGTGGGAGGTACCTGTGAGATCAGGAGGCTCAATTCCCTCCTATTGCAAGAGAGGAAACTAGAACCAGAGAGGAAAACAGAATCTGCTTATGGGATCCTCAGGTTTAGGGGAGAATGAATCCTAAGATCTGACAGTTGGGGGATACAGTGGGTTGTCTCCCCCAAATGCCTGCACCAGCAGAAATGGAGGGCCACAAGGCAGGGGTTGCAGGGAAGTCAGGCACCTATCAGACACTTATGGGAAAACACCTGGGCACCAGAAGGTGACATCACGCAGTGCACCTGAATTCAATCAGTAAGGTCGACTAATTTTCTCAGCCACACACCCGCCAGTAATGTAGGAGGGGGAGAGAGCAGAGCCTGAGGTGTGGTCGATTTCTTGGCCTCTGGGGAGGGCCTGCTTTCAGTTCCCCAGGCTTGATTTTGGCTCCTGCTTGGGTAATTCTTTCACGAGGATTGTCCGTACTCCTTCCAAGTGGCTGGAGCGGCCATTTGCAAACTCGAACTTTCCCAAGGTACACCTCCCCTCACCCCCAACCCGAGATCTTGCACGCTTTCCAAAGATAGCATGTTCTTACCGAGATTGTATGGCCTGCACATTCCCTTTCCCTCATAAAAGTTACTTGGATTTACAAAAGTGCTTCTATTGCGTGAATTCTTTCAGTGTTGAGAAGCTAGAACCGAGGTCAACCACCCCAGAAACCTAACAGATCCTCATTTTCAATCTAGGACAATTGGGTCCCTGCACAACACAGCTCCTGAACTTGGAGGAAGTGAACCTCGATTCCAGAACTCTGTGTGCGACATGTTCTAACCCTTTCGTACCAGGTTGCTCTGGAGAAGCAAGTGAGTAGATTGCATGGTGGGGTGGCAAAGCGGAACAAAGAACCTTCAGCCTGGAGAGGAGAAACCTAGTCCCTGAAAGATGTTATAGAATGTTGGCTTAGATCCCCCCCTCTCAGATTCAGACCCAGTTCCCAAGGGAAGAGGGAAGCGGCTAATTTGGAATTGGATTTCCCCTGTGAATTCTTTCAGACCCAGCTGTAGGATAACCATGTGACTGCCTAAGCACAACCCTTAGGGCTGGCTTTGAACAGGTGAAGCCTATGCAATGACTCACTCACTTGGTGTGTGATTAGAGGGGATCTATGTGTCGTTTGAGAAGCCTCAGTGATGTAGTTGTTGGTTGGGCTGCTAACTGCAAGGTCAGGAGTTTGAAACCACCAGCCTGCTCTTTGGGAGAGAGAGATAAGGAGTTTCTACTCTGTAGAGAGTTACAATCTTGTCTCAGGAATTAGGAGAAGTTCAACCCTGGATTCTAAGGTCATCTTTGAATTAGATTTGACTCCATGGCAGTGGATTTTTATGTTTTGTTTAGGGGCCCCAAACCAAACCCAATACCATCAAGTTGATTTTAATGCATAGAGACTCTATGTTGGTTTTCTAAGACTATAAATCTTTGTGGAAGCAAACACATCCATCTTTCACCTATGGAGCAGCTGGAATGTTTGAAACATGGACTTTGAGTTTAGTAGTTGAATATCTACCTAACCCCCACAAATGATGTAACCCATAACTCAAACTTGCTCTGCCTGGTATTCCCCCACTCATCGAGAATGATCTGGTACAAGCAGAAAGCACCAGGCTGGTCCCCTCCTCCCCACTTCCTCAGAGAACTGGGACTATTCTGCTGATATGGTATTGTACTTGCTCATTCTGTCCTAGTTGTTTCTGAGGGACTCTTCTCTCCCTAGAATTACCTCCTTCCTTCTGCTTTTTTTGTCTGCCCTGCTAAACCCAATTAAAGCAGAAGAATAGCCTCTTCTGTCCTGTCCTTAAACCAACCACAAGCCTCAGCCTGCTGGAACCTGCCCCAGTCTAACACCTTTGGTCATTGTATTAAATAAAGCACACATCAAATATCCAACAAGTCAGACAGGACCAGAGAATAGCTCCCCCCTCCATCTGAATTCTAAAAGCCTCTTTCTGGAAGGTGCCAGGCATATACCATTTGTTTCATTTGAAATCTTCAACCTTTAAAAAAATCATTTTATTGGGGGATTTTTATCATGATCAATGCATACATCAATTGTATGCAGTCCACATTTGCACATTTGTTGACATCATCATTCTCAAAGCATCCTCCTTCTACTTAGACCCCAGGTATCAGCTCCTTATATTTCCCCTTCCTCCCCACTCTCCCTCCCCCATGAACCCTTAATAATTTACAAATTATCACTATTGTGTCATATCATGCACTGTCTGATGTGTCCCTTCACCCACTTCCCTGTTATCTGTACCCCAGGGAAGAAGTTATATGTAGATCCCTGCAATTGGTTCCCCCTTTCTACTCCACCTTCCCTCCACCCTCCTGGTATTACTACTTTTAGCACTGGTCCTGAAAGGATCATTTGTCCTGGATTCCCCATGTTTCCAGTTCCTATCTGTACCAGTGTACAGTCTCTGGTCTAGCTGGATTTGTAAGGTAGACTTGGGATCATGATAGTGGGAGGGAGGAAGTATTTAAGAACTAGAGAAAGTTGCATATTTCATTGTTGCTACACGGTACCTTGACTGACTTGTCTCCTCCCTGGGACCCTTCTGTAAAGGGATGTTGCTTTACCTACTGATGGACTTTGGGTCCCCAATCTCTGCCCCCCTCATTTATTATGATATAATTTTAAGTTCTCTGATGCCTGAATTCTTTTATGACATTCCTAGCCCAGTGCTGGGCACACTCAGTGCCCATGTGTGCTGAGCTGTGTTGGCTCTGTGTAGTTCCCAGTTCTCTTTGTTGTATTTATGCCTGAATGCGAGACAGGAGAATGTCAGAGACGAAGAGTTCAAGTCCACCCAAGGATGATCAGTGTTAGGCTGCCATAGCGAGTCTAGGGTCTGCCTTTATTGTCACATGTATACCCCTAGTCCCTCCCTTTGGGTTTACATGTACACCCTTAGCTCATCCCCTTCCTGTGATGGTACAACCCTTGCCTGTGACATATGTCCTCACTTAGGGGCCTTGCATGGTGCCAAAGGGCATATAAAGCTTGGGCATAGTAAAGAGCCTGCTGCTCCTGAGCTCTCTGCCTCCCATCAGTCAGCGCTGGATACTCTTGGCCTTTCTGCCTCATGTAATCTCTGCCCCCACTCTCTCTAGCCAGTCTGTCCTGGATGCTCCCTCTCCCTGTCCCTCATGTAATCCCTTTCCCCACTCACTCTCTATGTGGAAGACCTGAAAGGCAGAGGTGAGTAAGCTACCACAAAATGTGTCTAACACTTGTTATTTTTCTCTCTCTCTCATGCTTTCTATAACTTTACTATAAAAATAATAATTATCACTGTACAACTGCACCTGTCAAACCTGTGATGTATATGTCAGAGACTGGCTTTTTGATAGGAGAATTATAATTTTGGCCCAATATGGGGTGTTGACCACAGAACTCCTGCAGTCCCCCCCTCCCCCCCACACAATGGGTTGTTGTCCCTAATCCACCGTTTCCTTAGAGATGAGAAGGAGGTATGAGTGTACACGAATAGTGCTATATGTCAAACTACGAGACTCACACTCTACAAATAAAGTACTGTAGCAGAAAAAAGGGGGCAGTATAAATCCACAATGACTATATGTGTTTTCATAGGGAATTTGCCTGCTTAGAGATTGAGAGACTTGATCATCAGTATAGGAGAACAGGTCCCAGTTCAAGCTGACTTATCTGACAGGGACTGAGCACTGGGCTGCAAGCTGTATCATTCAGCTTATTCTCCTGAGGAAGATCTGAAAACAAGATTGAGCCATCACCCATGAGAACAGAGAGTGTGGTCAGGACATATTTGGCACTCTTTATATTTTTACAAAGTTTAGGCAGATTTTGACTGACTGGAAGATAAGTAATACTCTTTAAAGCACAACACTTCTATGTAAAAATGTTACAAATTAGGAGAACAGTCATGAGAAATGTATACATCTTTAAAACCAGAAGAGAAATTTAGAAGTGTTTGTAATTTTGGAAACATTAAGAATAGAAAGTCTACTTGAAAAGCATGTAGAAAGTCAAATGGAGATAAGTTGAGATGAGAAGGATATGGAGTAGGATAATAATTATAATCACTCTTTAGCAAATGATCGAATCCAGCTTATAATTGTATATACTGTGTAGACTATTGTAACAATGTAGGATAATAGGATTGTGTAGAATATTGTAACAATGTAGGATTGTAACTGGGCACTGGTAGGATATTGCTAAAGTTATATCCAAAGGAATATTCATAGCCATTAAATATTTTACCAGACAACAAAGAGCAAAGATGTGTAAACTGTAACTTCCATTCAAGAAGAAAGGAAGAAAACCACAACTAGAAGGAAGAAAAATATATTTAAGATAAAAACATCTTAGAAACACAAACATCTTAGGAAAACAAAAAATAGTAGAATTGATAAATAAATCTAAGATTTAACCAAAAAGCACAAGTATTTTTTAACTATTTGTTCATTTTAATGAGCAAAGCACATGAACAGGATAGGCTAGGATAGAGGGAACTTAACTACTGACAAGGTGAAAACTAAAGTAATACCTGAAATGTCATGTTAATAAATTTCAAAGTCTACATAAACAGGATAATCACTCTATGAAGAGAAAAGTGACATAAATGATGTGATATAAATACAAAGAATAAAGAGGAAGGGATAAAATAATAAATACAAAGAATATATGAGGGAAACTGAGTGGGAAATTAAAGAACAACTTTTGAAAAATGGTGAAATTTTAAGTGGTTCATAGAGAAGTTCTTTTAAACCTTCATGAACAAGGATATTTTAGTCTACACAAAAATTTAAGAGTATAGAAAATATGGAACACAAGTTAATATGAAAAGATAGTGTAACAGTTTCATTCCATAGAATGAAAAAATTGTTAATACTTTTATATCCAGCTAAATGAATAATCGAGGAAAATGACTTCTCAGATAAGTAAAAACTCAATTAAATAAAGCATCAGAGGAAGAAAATAGACCAATAAGCAAATGGTTTTAGGATGACTGATTATTATTCATAAAATAAATAACTGTAGGTTACTACTCACATCTGAATCATTCAACCGCAGGTAGGCTAGAGATAGGAAAAGTTTAAAAATAAAATACTCGGGTTAGAAAAATAATAAAGTTCTGTTTGTCATACTGTAGAGTGGGAAAACTTTTATAGGAATTTAAGCAAAATAATACATAGTAAGTGTGGTGGTCATATATCTATGTTAATTTCATGATTGAGATATAAGGGTGGAGTCTGACCTATTAATCTGGAAATAGCCATTGAGTAGCCAATGAGGCCTTTGTATGGGCATAGTTTTCCCCTGAGACTTCTGGGAAATCTCACAATATTTCCCTCGTGGAGATGAGAAGCCATCTCCCCAGTTGTTGGGAGTTAGTCTCTGAAACAACACACTATGGGCAAGACAAGATGGCAATGTTCCAGGAGCTGAAGGACCTGGAGGAGAAGCCACTTGGTCTTACCCTGATGGAACCAGACCTCTGAAGCTGGAGAAGCCACATAGAGACCTCTACCAGCATTGAGTTGCTTCTATCACCACTGAATGCTGTTGATGGACCCTGAGCCCTGGAAGTGAGGAGCCATGGGGAGACCACTGCCGGTGCCAGGATTCTGCACCCACTGACCTGTGACTTCCGTGAGTCGGAAAGAGACTTTATAGACTGATATTGGGCATATGAGCTAATAACGGACTTATGACTTTGAACTGGACTGGGTTGGGATGCTTTCTCAACTTTCCATTCCTTTTGTATATAAATCTTACCCTTATGTCTATATGCGTGTCTATGAATTTGTTTCTCTAGTCTACCCGGACTAACCCAGTAAGGAAAAATACCGATATATTTAACTCAATCTTCAAACCAAACTCAGTGCCAGCGAGTCAGGTTTTTTTCCATAACAACTTGATAGTCAGGGTAGAACTGGCCCTTTGAGTTGCTGAGACCATAACTCTTCACAGGGCTAGAAAACCTTGTCCTTCTACACGGATAGCTTTAACTAGACAAAAATAAAAATATCATCATGATTAAACCTCAATCAGCAAGTTACACAGCTAAAAGACTGCTATTTGGGGTTGTTACTGAGATGACTCTGACTCATAATGACCTCATGATTAATAGAACACGGCATTGCCAAGTACTAGGCTAGCTTCATGATCATGGGTACATTTGAGTCACGAGTTGCACCTGTTGTGTCACTCCATCTCACTGACTGTGTCCTTCATGTTCACAGAACCTCTATCAGATGATGTCCTCTATTCATCAGCATTTCCTGATAACGTGTCCCAGGTAAGTGATGTCACTGACCTCATGTATATGGCAGACAAGTGGCTGAAGTTTAAGTGTACAAGGACAAAAGAGAAAACCCCAATAAGACAACAGACACAGGAGAGACCTGAGCAAAATGGTGACCAAGTTGAACACATTGCAGGGACTCTGCAGCAACCAGCACAGAGGGGCCATGGAGAGGAACACCCTACGCTTCCAGACCACAGGATTCTCAGCATAAAGATCAGAGTGGCTAATAATCTGTGGCAAGCTGGGGCTGAGCTCCGGTAGCGTAGTGGTTGAGTGCGGGACTGCGGCCCACTAGCTTGGCAGTTCAAACCCAGCAGCAGCTCTCCAGGAGCAAGGCTGGGTAGCTCCCACAACCACCAGAGGGCAGTGAGGCCCCCTCCCCCCAAAAAAAATCTGTGGTAAGCTGATAGATTCTGAACTCCCAACTAATTCTAGCCCCAATCCAAGAACATTTTTTTTTTTGGTTTTTTGGACCATTTTATTTGAGACTCATAACTCTTACAACAGTTCACACATCCATGCGATGTGTCAAGCACATTTGTATATATGTTGCCATTATACATCTCAAAGCATTTTCTTTCTACATGAGCTCTGGGTATCAGCTCCTCATTTTTTCCCTCCCTCACCCATGCTCCCACCCTCATGAAACCTTGATAAATTGTAAGTCGTTATTTTCATTCCGTATGCTGTCTCCCTTCACCCATATTTCTTTTGTTTGTCACTCAGGGCATGGGTGGATGGGGATGGGTGGATGGGTTATACATTGATTAATAATTGCGATTGGTTCCCCTTTTTAATTTTTTGGTTCCCCTTTTATCCTCTTATTTTCTCCCTACCCTCTTGGTATTGCTACTCCCATTATTGTTCCTGAGAGTTTTATCTCTTCTGGATTCCATTGATAGCCAGTTAGCCAGATTTGTAAGGTAGAACTAGGGTCATGATAGTGGGGGTGTGGGGTGGGGGAAGAAAGCATCAAAGAACTGCAGAAATGTTGTATGTTTCATAGGTGCTATACTGCACCTTGGTTGGCTCGTCCCTTTCTTTTGACCCTTCTGTAAGGGTATGTCCAATTGTCTACAGATGGGCTTTGAGTCTTCACTCCACTCCCCTTGTTCACATCGATATGGGTTGGTTCTTCTGATGCCTGATACCTGATCCTGTTGACACCTCATGATCACACAGGCTGATGTGCTTCTTCCATGTGGGTTTTATTGCTTTTCAGTTAGATGGCCACTTGTTTAAGTTTTGAAGACCCAAGTTGCTATATCTTTTAATAGCCTGTCACCATCAGCTTTCTTTATCACATTTGCTATGCATTCCTTGTGTCTTCAGCAATCATATCAGGAAGCTGGGCATCACAGAATGCCAGGTTATTAGAACACAGTGTTCTTGTGTTGAGGGAGTACACGAGTAGAGGCCCAATGTCCATCTGCTACCTTAATACTTAACATAAAATATGTGTACATAGATCTAGGTCCCTATCATTGTATATAATTATATTATGTGTCTGTATTTATACCTCTCTATATGACCTTTGCCTCTTAGATCTTTTCTCTATTTTCTTTTTTTTACTTTCCACTTGTCACACTACCATGTCCCCAAACAGCTCTTATCACATGGACCTGCTCTAGTGAAGGGGACTTCATGAAGCGACCCCTGGAGATAGAGGCCCTACAGCAAAGGGTGCTGAAGAAAGAAGACCATTTCTGGCTGTCAATCAGAATAGCGTCTGGGGTCCTAAAGTCTTGTACTCAAACAAGCATCCATCTAAGTGAGGCATACACTGAGCACACCAGCCATGTGATCTGAAGATGATAAACAAAATTCAAATGTGATGAAGGGAAAAGTGCCAGAGCATAAATTGTGAGCATCCAATTTGTAGAAGGCTGAGGAGAAGAGTGGTAACCCAAAATCCATTTGCAGAGTGTCTAGTCAGATTAACTCTCTGGCAGATCATCTCTGGCCACAGGTGAGGGACTTGGACAACTTTACTATCAGACAGAGATCATTGTAAATTACTTATGGTGGGTGGAACCATCTTGTATGATATATGATACTTGGCCATTGACCTCCTTCTCGACCCAACCTGGATTTGTGCAAGGATCAAAGATATCTCGCTTGTTCCATGGCAGAATTTCTTCTCTGGCTTTTACAACTAGGTTGGTGCTTTATTCTTGCTCAGTCTTTATTTTTAATATTTACACTATTACTATTTTCATCTCTTTGTTTCATTTTGCTTTTTATTGTTCCTGTTAGGTTTCGCACTTTAGGAAGCCCAGGAGGAATGGATGCACAGAGACAAAAACTGATACCACGGCTTACGGGGAATGCAGGTGGGGTGGGGAGGGTGAAGGGAGTTAGGGAGCGATGAATGCAGGGGGTGGCCGGGAGTGGTAGAGCTGATTGAATGACGTGTGTACACCTCTTCTTAAAAGTAATTTAACAATGGAAGTGTATGGCATGAATATTATATCAAGAAGATGGCTAAAAATTTTTCCAAACAACCCAAACTGACCTATGGTTACTATGGGCGAAGGAGGAAGAGTTTTTGCCTAGGGGGCAGTGAGTTTATGTTAATGGCGGTGGAATCATTGGGAAGATGATATCCACAATGGTTGTGCAACATGAAAGGTACGATCAATGGCACTGAATTATGCATGTAGAAGTTGTTGAGTTAGAGAATGTGGTGTTGTGTACATTTTTGCCACAATTAAACAAAATCACACCAATAATGAGGACAAGGAAGACGAAAATGTTCTAAAATCGATTGTGGTAATGATGTGCAACTCTTCTTTATGTCCTTGAACTTTTGAAGGGTATGCTATTTGGATAAAGTGACAATAAAACTTCTTAAAAAAAAGAAAATAGGCATAGGGAAAAGGCTGTTGGGGAAATTAAGAAATAATAATGGTGAGTATAGGAACAGAGAAAATATTCTAAAGTTTATTGTGGTGATGATTGAACAACTATTCTTAATGTGACTCAGTTATTGAATTGTATGAATTGTGAGTTGCATGACAACAACATCATTTTAAAAAGATAAAATGCAAAGAGTCAGTGCTTAATTATCAGGATAAATCATCACTCTTGCTGGTCATCCAAGAATGAAAAGTAAAAAAGCCAAACCTATCTGCCATTTTCACCCATTACGTGAACAAGGACACACAAAAAAGAGCAGTCCATGCTCTGCAGTGATGTGTGAAATATGCACAATATTCGAGAAAGGAAATATTCCAAATGTGTCAGAACCCAGAAGCCTCTGCACATCTTTGACCCAATAATTTGCCTCAGAATGGAATCTCAAGAAAAAGCCCTGGGGATTTACTAAGGTTTTATGCTATTGGTAGCTGCTGTCAAATTTGACATCGAATGACCCCGTGTGGCAAAGTTGGACTGCTCCATCGAACTTCCTCAGCTTCAGTCTTTACAGAAGCAGATCCTTTGCTGGGTCTTTCTCCTGCAGGGTCACTGAATGCGGTAAATGTGCCAACCCTTCACTGAGCGAGTTAAAACTGCAATCTTGTGCTTAACCATTTGTGGGGGTCATATAAGGACATTGTTCAGAACTATGAACTCTAGCATTTGGAGAAGGATTAAATTATTTGTCCCATATGATAGGATGCTATGTAGCCATTAAAACTGATGTAGAAAAAGAAACTTGCTGGCGTGGTGAATTGCTCATGCTGCAGAGGATAGACACCACTCCCCCCACCCCCCCAAAAAAATTATTTGGCCTTCTGTCTCTTTTACAGTAAAATAAATTCCTTGGCATCCTGCTGATAAAGAAAAACTTTTGTACTGTACTGTAATTTTTGTACTGTAACCCAAAATCAACAGTGGGTATCTGTTGATTCAGTCCTCCTGGATCTTTCTAGTGACCCCTGCGGGGGTGGTGGTATTGCCCCCAATGGGAAACACTGCTGAAGAATGGCCCCAAACCTGAGGTACATGCTTTTGTCCATGTGCCTATGTCAGTATGCATATGTATGGGAGAAAACTGATATATATATGTATTCCAAAATATGAATCATGAGTTTTATTTATTATGCTTTCCTGTATTTTTCATTGTTTTATAATGCACACATATGACTTGGTAATCCAGAAAAGTAGGATTAAAAATACCCAAATATCTTTCTATTTTATCACCTATTTCCATCTCTTCTGGCTATCTTTACATCTTTGTTCACATATAAACATCTAAGTCAAATGGCAGCCAATGTCCCTTGGTTCTCAATTCATCGTCTAGAATTCTGGGAGGTATCTCTTTCCGAGGATATCTGTGGCTCCCTGCTCTCACACTTTGTTCTGACTCCAAGATCTTTTGTCTGTAAATGTTACATTTGTTTTTCTTCATCTCAGTCTGACCACAAGATCTGACCACTTCCTTCAATACCCTCCCAAGCCCCCCTCACTAATAACGGTGCCTGTCTTAACACTACACCGAGGATGTGGGGTCTACCAGTGGGGCTTATGTATCTAGGGCAAGTATCCTCCTTTTCTCCTGCTCCTTCTCCTCTCCTCCTTCCTCATTTTCTCCTCCATGACCCTCCTTTTCTAGAGTAATAGCCTAAGACGTCTCCTCCTTATCTCAACCAGTGTTGTTTTCATATTTAACCTGCTTCCCTTGCCTTATGAAAGCAATCTTGGGAGGTAAAAATGTCTCCAGCTTGACTGAGCCCCAGTGGCATAGTGGTTATGTGCGGGACTGTAACCCACAGGGCAGGCGGTTCAAATCCAGCAGCAGCTCCCCAGGAACAAGGCTGGGTTTCCCATTCCCAACAGGGCAATGATGCCCACAAAAAGAAAGTTAAATAAAAATGTCTCCAGCTTGTTAGATCAGCCTATTTCAGACAGTCTTATGCATAAGCCAAGTGACACTGTGAAGAATAGGAATACCAGTACACTTACTTGTGCACATGCAGAACCTGTACATCCTTCTAGAGACAGTTTTTTCAACAAAACTGACAGATAGTGCATGGTTCAAAATAAAAAAAGGCATGCATCATGCTTGTATCCCTTTGCCATCTGAATGTGGATCACATAATCTGAGAAGCTGAATGATATGAAGAATAACATGGCGTCAGGATTAGAGGAAGGCTCATTAACAACCTCAAATAGATAACCTAACTGTTCATGCTGAAGTGAAAATGCCTTGAGGCACTGATGATATTGGAAGAATTTAGCCTTCAGTATGGATTATACCTCAACATAAACCCAACAAAAATCCTCACACTGGACCAGTCCATAACATTATGATAAAAAAAGATAGAGGTTGATAAGGATTTTACTTGGATCAACAATCAATGCCCGTGGAAATGGCAGACACATTGCATCAGAGACATCTGCTATGGAGGACTTCTTTAATATATTAAAAAGCAGAGATGTTGGTTTTAAAAACGCAGATGCATAGGCCTCAAGTCATGATATTTTCAATTTCCCTATGTTCATGCAAAAGCAGGACAATGAATAAGTAAAACTGCGGATGAATGGGTGCATTTGAAATATGGTACTGGTGAAGAATAGTGAATGAAGTAAGAATGGACTGCTAAAAGAACAAGCAAATCTAAAAGAAGTAAAGTGAGACTGTTCCGTACAAACGAGGCTGGCTGTACTGTGTCTCGCATGCTTCTACATATCATGCTTGAAAAAGCAGAGGATCTGCACAAAACTTGGATTGACACAGTGGCTGCACCAAGGAGCTCAAACAGAGGAAATGGTGTGAGTGTGGTGTCTCATTCAGTCAGAACACACGTGATGACATCAACACTAACAACAATACCTTTTATTTCATTGGGCTCATTTCATAGCCCTTTGCAGGTGTGGCATTTTTTACACATTGAAGGCTGTGGCAGCCACTGTGTCAAGCAAGTTTATGGACGCCATTTTTATAGCAGCCTATGCTCCCTTCATGTCTCTGTGTCACATTCTGGTAATGCTCACAATATTTCAACCTTGTTCATAATGCTGTTGCACATGGAATGGACTACAGTTTATTGTGAACATAACTTTTATATGCATAGCAGAACAAAGGAACAAAAGGTTTGACTCATTTTATTGTTGATCACGCCAGTCTGGAACCCAACCGGCAGGATCTCAGAGGTATGTACCCTAAGACATTTTCATGTTGCTATGTGGGGCTTTTAAAATTATTATTTTTCATTTGGAAGAGGAGGTGATCTACTTATGAAGATTACTTTTCTCTAAAAGCATCTGTATTTCTTTAAATCATAACAACCTGTGCTTTCCTGCTACGTGGAATTAGACTGAAGTAAAGATGTTTCCTTCAGGAGGAAGGACTAACATGGATTAAGGGTCTACTGCATGGTAAGTAATAGGCTAACTATTGCCATACATATTATTTCATAAGTGTCTCAAACCATTTGTACAACAAGATAGGTTTTAAAGAGATTCTAAAAATTCACTGATTAACAATCCTCACAGTCTGGCCATTGCTTCAGTCACAGGTAAAAAACTTAGGCCAAGAGGAGTGGGCAGTGGGTAACGGCAGGATTCAGACTCAGCTTTAGACTAGCTAACTGCAACATGGGTAGCCCTGAGGGTATAGTGATTTAGCACTCTGCTGCTAATCGAGAGGTCCGCAGTTCTAAGCCAACAGTTATCCCAGGAGAAAAAGGTGTGGTGTGGCACTCTGCTTCATTCCCGTCTCCCCTAACGCATTCTTGTAAGTCTAGTCCATCTGTGTGTGTCTATGATTCAGCTTATGCCAAGTGAGAATCCATCTAATTCTGGCTGTCTCTCCTTAGTCTTTCTGTGACTCTATAGACTGTCCCCTGCTAGAGACTGTGTCCAGGAGCTGGGCCCTCCGCTCACCTGGACCAAAGCCTGACTCATTGAGATGATTAAGAAAGCATCTCGAATAGTCTCAGGCTATAAAACCACTTGATCTTTACTTTAATAACCAGGGACAAGGATCGAAACCAGTGATTCTTGACTATAAAGTGATCTATAAATGTCATATGAAACCATTTGCAGTGGAGGAGCATGGGAATAAGTCAAGGCCAGCCCACCTTATTAGTAGAGCAATTGGGATGCTGAACACAACCTGTGTGTTGTTCTATCCCTTGGATGTCAGCTCATACCTGGGACATTGTTTGGCATGGCTGAGAAGCACAGATCCTGCCCCATTCTTATTGACTTGTTGGCTCTGTTCCCTCATGGATCCAGGGTTTATGTAAACACATGTATATGTATGTGTACATATGTACACTTCCACTCTTTTTCCTGAGAGTGATATGAACGGAGAGAACCCCAATTTAATCTCAGGACCCCTGGCTTCGAGGCTTCTTGGATACATTTCACTCCTTGTCTCTGTTTCTCATTCTTCAATTCTATGACCTAGTCCAGGATTTCTCCCTCATTTTCCTGTATTGCTGGACTCTGATAATTCTGGCCTCAAACAGATGATACCCTGGGATAAGTTCACTGAAAGCTGGCTAGGAGGAAGAACGCATTCCTGGAGAAATTCAAGTGAGAGCTTAATTTTCACTGTGCAAATGACTTGAATTAACTTTTTTATTAGCTGTTTCTTCTAAGAATCGCATGTCCTTTTTCTTCTGCTGTCTTGATCCAATATCACACTCTGAGAAGGAATTCAAAGTGATGAGAAGTGATCGGGGATTTTTGGACTCAAGGTGAAGCAGGCGTTATGAGGGGGAGGGAGAGAAGTTGAGGAAAGGACAAAGGGCAAAGAGATCGCAGAGGCAAGGCTGGGATCTCTGTCAACTGAGGGAAGTGGTTACATGGAGTTTCCAGAGAATGTAGGACTGTGGCCTTGTACCTGCAGACGAGGGAGCAGCACATGATAAAGATGCCACAGCTACCACGGTCAGATTTTGAATGTCCTGCTCTTTGTGAGTTGCTATTTACCTGGGACCACATTTGATATTCTCTCTCTCTCTGTAAATAATGAAACAGTTTGTTAAGAACTATCCTGCCCAGCCCTTCCATCATCTGCATGTTGCGCGGTCACACCTAAGATGAGGTGCAAGACCCTGAGTGAATGTGGTAAAAGCCTACTTCCTTCTTTGGGGATGTCCCAAGAGAAAGCACAGAAGCAGAGGGCAGCTTCCTCTAGAGTAGACTTTGGAATTGACTGGAACCTACAACTTATAATCAAGCAGGTATTGACCTGGAGATGGGTGCGCTGGGGCTCAGGTGTGATGCTCATGTTTTTCAGGGTTGCAGCCTCTTAGAGCCATTGCTTGGTCACCTTTAAACTGGAAATCTGGACATGAGCCTCGGTCATAGAGTAGTTGCCCTTACTGACTTTTTCTAAGTCATCAAGTTCCAGAGCTTTTCCAGTAGAGTGTTCTGGGCAGACAGACATTTTCTCTCTTGGTCGCTACCAGGCTTCTGTCTAGAAAGGCTCCGCTCATGGTCCATGTACAAGGAAGACTTGCTGCTTATCTTGTGTGTTTCATCCAGGTGAGCAGTTTTGGACACCTGCACCTGGAATGTTGGCGGCAGTGGCAGGTTTCCTGGCCCTGGAGGTCATTCAGAGAAGGCAAGGAAAGACGTGGGGTAATCAAGTGACCTGAGGTTAGGCTCTGCTCTTGCAGTCTCCCTCCCCTCTGCTTTGGAAGCTTTCTGTAGCACCCTACATCCTGCCACTTTTACTTCCACCTTCGTCCTTCCTTAGTCCCTTCACACAGCAACCAGAGTGCTTAGTTTACAGTTTAAATCATACCCCCCCCCCCAAAAAAATCCCTAAACACACACACACACAAACCGTTCCAGCCCACTGCAGTTGAGTTGCTTTCAACTCATGTAACTCTATGGGAGAGAGTTACCGCCTCATAGGGTTGCCAAGATGGCAATCCAAGGCAGAGTGCTGCTTCTCTTACACGAGGAGGAGATAGTGCATTTCAGCGGCTGACTTTTGGGTTAGCAGTCAAGCGCTCTAACCGGTGAGCAACCAGAACTCGTAGAATCATACCATTTCTTGTTAAATCCTTTCACTGATGTACTACTGCACTGATAGTCACCATTAAACTTCTTTATTGAAGCCATTAGCCCCCATGGGGCCTGATTCCTCCCCACCGCTCAAACCTACCACATGTCACCATCTCCATCATCACAGGGGTCCAGTCCACTCACTTGCCATGCCCTTTCCATTCTACAGTACTTCAGGATCGTTCTCATTTCCACCAGCTCTCTTTGGCTTGGTCTAGGCTTCCCTGAGATGCTGCACTCCCTTCTCAGTCTCCTCATGCTGCTTCCCCTCTATGTCTGACACAGCCCAGACAAAGGGATGCAATGAATAATCACAGCCAATGCTTGTTGGGTGCTCAGAATGGAGCAGGCATCCTTCCCAGTCCTTTATATGTATTCATGCATTTACATCCAACCCCCTCCCACCATGGCAGCCCTGCCAGGTAATACTGTTCTTCATCCCTTCTGACAAAGTAGAAAACCGAGGCACAGAGAGGCTAAGTACATTGCCCAAGGAAAACCAGCTGAGAAGTAAGAGAGCCAAGATTCCAAACCAAGTCTTTTTCCTTTCTAGACTCTACCTTGAGTGGTCCAGCATGCTCGCACCTCAGTAATTCCGTCCTGAAGGAAGATGTAGGGTGTTTGGGAACCTGAGTGTTGTTATTGTTGGGTACCATTGAGTTGACCCCCCTGGACAGAGCAGAAATGCCTCGTGGCATTCTCTCAGCTGCTGGCTTTATGGATGCAGACTGCCAAGTCCTTCTGCATGGAGTCACTTTGTGGATTCAAACTGTCCAGCTTTAGGTTAGCGGCAGAACACTTCCGTGTAACTCCACCAGGGCTCCTGGAGATGCCTGTTTAACCAAAGGGAAGAGAAAAGCTAGCCAGGCAGTCAGATGCTCCAAGGGATCAAGCTGGGGAGAAAAAGTCTAGTTTCTTGTTCTGCCTCTGCTCCCGCTGTGTAGCGGCCCCAGCCTGTGCCAGCTTTACCTCTGTTGTCTTTGAGGCGGCATTGAGGGCACTTGGCTTCAGAATTTTAAACAAGCCAGAGTTGCAAGCTGAGCTCTGTCGCTCTGTCCCTGTGAGACACCGGGCAGATCAGCGAGGCTCTCTGAATCTGTGTGTTCACTACGAAAGCGGATTCATCTTTTCTACCAGGCAGACTTGTGGAGGGTCTTTAAAGTTGCTGCGCTATGACACGGGCTTGTGAGCAGAAGTTGTTCACAAAAGAGCAGTTCAGTTCTCCTTTCCTTTGAGAGGTTTGCTGCGAGCTGGCCCTGATGGACACGAGACTGTGGAAGATTCCATTTACCATCGCCTGGTGAATCCTGAGCCTGTATTGTATGAAGGGGCCCGTTTAGCATATCTGCATGTGAGGCTCTGAGAGAAGTCCATGCTGACAGTACTTAGACCTGTGAAATTCAAGCACCTCTATCTTCACCTTCCTCCACCATCACTGCTATTTCAGACTGGATGGAGTGACAGAGCCCCACTCGGCTGGAACAGCACCTTGGAAAAGGAGAGGGAAAGGCTGTGATCTTGTCAATGCAAAGTTGGAGAGGTTTGCTTTCCTGACTTTGGCCCCAGAGAGCATCCTGAGACCCAAGGAACATGGAGACAGAGAGTGAGTGATTCTGCTTCCATTCTCTCCCAAGTCCCCCTACCACTGTTTTCCAGATCTCAGACAGTCAGCTTTCTAAAACCCATTTCTGACCAGAATAGCCAACTGCCCTAGTCTTCCATGACTTCCAACTGCCTTCAATGTCAAATGCAGGTTCCTTGTTTTAGCTCTCCATCAGGCACTCTACAAGCTTCTCTCCCTCGCCCCTCACCTGCTCTTGGTGCTCTAACCACCCCATTGTTCCTCCATGCACGAGGATAGCTTCTTTTTCTCTCGGGAATAATCCATTCTGACTTTGCCCCCAGAAAACTCCTCATCAAAGGAGATTCAGTTCACACTTCCTGGAGAATCTCTTTTATCCCTAGTCCCTTCCCCATTGGAGCCTACATGAACCTCTATGGATGCACTTTACTCCTGTGATGGTCATGTATTCGTGATGTCAATTTCGTGATTCAGATGTAGGGGTAGAGTCTAGCCTGTTAATCTGGAGATAGCCAATGAGCAGCCAATGAGGCCTCTGTGTGGGCATGGCTTTCTCCTGAGAATTATGGGAAGTCTCACGTTATTTCTCAATTGGAGAAGAGAGACTTGACTCTCAGTAGACGATGAACTACTGAGAAAACGATATGACCACATGCTGATCAATCCTGATTCTTGAGAATGGAAGAGCCAGAGGAGAAGCGGCATGGACTTGCCCCGATGGAACCAGACTTCTGGGACCAGAGAAGCCACAGAGAGACCCCTGCCAGTGCTGAGATGTTTGTACCGCCAATGGATACTACTGAGGGGCTCTGAGCCCTGAAAACGAGGAGCCATAGGGAAACCCCCTGCCAGCACTGGGATGCCTCTACCCCAGCTGGATACACAAGAATCTGCACCCACTGACCTGTGACTTCATGAGTTGGAAGGAGACTTTATAGACTGGTATCAGACATATGGGCTAATATTGGACTTGTGGACTTGGACTAGACTGGGTTGGGATGCTTTCTCAATGTTCCATTCCTCTTGTATATAAACCTTTCTCATATCCATATGCGTGTCTATGAATTTGTTTCTCTAGTCTACTCAGACTAACACAATTCCCTTTGTAGATTTTGCTTTTGTTGAGCCTCAGTCTTCTCCCAGATGGAAAGGTTCTAGAGGACAGAGATAGAGCAGCGGCTCTCCCCCACCCACCCCCGCCCCTAGCAGCAGCACAGCTTTTGGTACATGAGTGCTTCTCAAAGGCATGCTGACTGAATGAATAAACCATGTAATCTCAGTATTCAAGAAGGAGGAAAAGTCAGTGTTCTGATTATTTACTAATAACGAAGAACATTAAGTGGTTGGAGTATAAACATTAACTACTTTAATGTTTAATTTTCCTCACAACTCTTACCATTGAACCTGCTGTAATCACTCCCTTCCAACTCTTCTGCTGAGAGAAGGGTTCTCGTAAGGACAGCTTGGGTGGATTCCAGGACTTTGGCTATTAAGTCAGTGTTATCTTGATTATTAATATTCATCCCAGTTTATTTTAAATCTTGAATCTCACATTAGATTCAAATGCCACCACCCACCCACCCTCACCCCCCGAACCACCAACCGTATGCCACAAGCCTAAAGATTCCATAGTTGGGGTGGGGCTTGAGAGGAGAGGTCCCTTCCCTCCCATGAACCCTCTGCCTGTTCCTGCACCCATCCCCGGGGGATGGGGGTGGTGGACTTGAGGGAAGAAGGACGAAGATGTTTCCTCACATGACTGCCCTGGGCAGTGAGGCGGCCTTACTTCACTTGGTCAGTAGCGACTGGTGTGTCGTGTAAGTCCAGAGTGGCCATAGTCGGTCTCACAGCTGAATGACTTAATCTCAGATACTCCTCCGAACTTTGTCATACCCTGATCCGGCATGGCTAGACTTGTGGGCTTGCTTCTCTGCCATACTTGGGCCAGAGGTCTCAGCTGGACACTCCTTCGCGGGTTTTCACTGGATCTGCAGTCCCAACTTCTTTAATATTCTAGGATCCTTACACTGAGGTTTGTGACCTGCTCATCCTCATCCATATCATGGATTTTGGCTTTGGAATGAAATCCCAAGACTTTTGCATCCTGATCTCACACTGTGTTCTGTGCCCCCACTACTCCTTGTTGATCGAATTAGTCAAAACCCAGCAGAGACCACAGTTACTCCACACACAAATGCATGCTCAGCATAAAAGCAGTAGAATGAAAACTAGAGAAGAAATGGTATTTTTCACCAAAGATGAAAATAATTCCTAGTAGCTGTCTCTCTGAGAGGTTGTAGAAAAGACACTCATTATACAAGATGTCACAGTTCAAGCTGGCATCACTAAGGGGTGGAGGTGGGAACAGTTGGAAACTGTTATCAAAATAAGAAATGTCAATACTGTTTGCCTCTGTAACTTTGAAGAACCAGACATGTTCACTGGGTATCCTTTGAGCCATGAAATACTAACCACGGCCCTGAGGCCCATCGGCAGGGAAGTGGTTACATAAATGGTGACGTACAGCGCTATGGAATATTATGTAGCCTGTTGGTTTGCTTCCTTTAAGTGACACTTACCACATGTGTTGATGATATATTTATACTTTCTTAGTACATATTTACTATGAGGCCTATGGAGAGTGTTTTAGAACATGTCAGACCGCGTGGGTTCAAAGTCTGGATCCACAGGGATTAAGGGGACCTCCAAGGGTGAATTATTCTTGTATCCTTTTCCTAGTCTGAATAGGAAGGTGGAAATAGTACCACTGTCATCGATTGTTCTAATGAGAAGCGAGTCAATGGGGAGGCCTTCACAGAGTTCCGGGCATGTGGTGCACACTTAGAACATGCCATCTGCTCAGACGAAGGTGACAGTAATGGTGAAAGCTTCACCAGAGTACCCTCGACACCTCAAATGCTGCTGACATAGTGAAGTGTTCCAAAAATGTTTGACACATGAGTTAATGAAATATCTGTACTGGCACAGAAGCAGAAGATTTATTGTTAGAAGCAAAAAAAAACTCAAGTGGCAGAACAGTTTGCTGAGTATGATCTCATGTAGAGAGAAAGTATACTTAAAGTTCCAGGACATAAAGAAGCCATGTACAGTGGCTAGCTGGTTGAAGCAGGTATGGGACCTGGGTGGGGGAAAGGTGAATGTTCATTTTCACTTGGTACCTTCTGTACCACTGGATAGTAAAACGATGACAGCACCTTACTTAAACAATAAAATTATATATGAACATATATATTATTAGATTCAAAGGGCCACAAGTATTTTCCAGGATAATTACATTGACGATATCAATATTTTGCTGTCTGGTTTTGTTTCAGTAGGTTAAAAGTAGACATTGCAGAAGAGATGTAGGGAGTCGGTGAGGAAGAGGATGAAGGATGATCTAGTCTTCTTTCAGATCCTGGGACACTCTGTGCTATAACCTGTGTGGATTGGATGCTGACTGAGTAAGTGCTGTTTTTTGTTAGGAATTCCTGTGCGCATGATAAAGAGGCACCGTCCAATGTGGTGATCACCTTTCTGGTAGCTCTACTGTGAGTTCACATGAAGGTATATGTACCTTGGAACCTGAGTTCAAACAGACATTTTTCTTTTCTTTTTTTGTGAGCATCACTGCCCCCTGGTGAGAGTAGAAGGCCTACCCTTGCTCCTAGAGAGCTGCTGCTGGATTTGAACCGCCAACGCTGTGGGCCGCAGTCCCGCACACAACCACTACGCCACCGGGATGCAGCCCCAAATAGACATTCTTCATTGATGACAAGCCTCAATCTCCTCATGTGTGGAGAACTCTTAATCAAAGCTACTGTAAAATCATTTGAGGATAGAACTTGATGCTCTATATCATTGTTCAACATGCTGTTCAAGAGTAGGTACCACACAGAAGAAAAACATTTCTAATAAAGATAATCCTAACTATACTTATGACATGACCTTAGAAAGCAAGTTTTTCACAACTTCTGTGCCTCATTTTCTTCACTTGGGAATACCTGTCTATTTTATGGGTAGATGTATAAATGTGTAAATAGAACATGGCTCCAGATCTTATATGAGTCTATTCAAAATGATACATATTCCAACAGGATCTCTATGATCAGTGATGGCTGCAGGCTTCTTCTCTCACGGATCCATGGGCCTTACTCTTATGAAGAAGACTTCAAAAGAAAGATCCAATCACAACAGTGGCTTCCAGGGCGGCAGTTCAAACCCAGGCAGAGAGATCAGCTCTGATGATGTAGACTAATTTGGGGGGCCCTAAAGAGAAATCTTAGTAAAATTTCTGAAAGAATGATTATAGAGGCTTAACATGAAGTTTTAAGGAAATGGGAAATTGTATTGTTGAGTAAAAAGTCATGAAACCGTGTCAACATTTCTCTCATCATGACAATGCATATGCTCATTCTTCAAGAGGAGCAAGGAATGTCTTATAAGGATTTCATTCATAAATCTTATCCCATCCACCTTGGAGCCCAGATCTGGCCCCTTTGGAGGCTTTTTTTGGTTTCCAAACTCAAAGGGCATTTAAAAGCCATCCCCTGAGGATGCCCAAACGACCACGTTGACACAGTATAAGTCGAAGAGCACACCCACATGCACACACATTTTTAAAGAAGGGGTAGCTCTAGTGAAACACGGCTCTTAAAAGTGGCTAGACCCAGACGGAGGGTATGTTGAGAAACAATAGCGTCACATGTCAATATTTTTGCTGAAGAAAGGTTTCTAGGATTTGTGGGAACCCTGGTAGAGTTGTATGCTATGCACTGAAATGCTAACCACAAAGTCAGTGGTTTGAACCCACCAAGTGCTCTGAGACAGAAAGATGACTCTGTCTATGCTTGTAACGGTTTGAAATCGGAGAAACCCAAAGCGGCAGTTCTATTCTGTCACTGTGTGTCAGAATCAACCAGATGTCAGTAAGTGTGAGTTTGATGATTTTATAGCAATATTTTTACTTACTCTTGTATGAATATATGCATTTATAAAAGAATTTATTTGTTTTTTTTGGGGGGGGGCGCATCACTGCCCTCTGGTGGTCGTGGGACTACCCAGCGCTGCTCCTGAGAGCCACTGCTAGATTTGAACCGCCAAGCCCGCGGGCTGCAGTCCCGCACTCAACCATTTACACCACCGGGGCTCAGTCATACATTATTTAGATAATATAATTTAAAATATAAGAATGTAGTATCCAAAGAGACTTGCCATTCTTTTTGCCCAGAATATTCTTTTTGAATGTTCATGTTACTATCCCCTTCTCATTTCTTCTTTAATGGTTTCAGGTAATCACAAGAATATGACAGAATCTGAAAACAGAGATCATGAGTCCAAATCTTGGTTTTCTTTGCTGAACCAAGAAGCTACAGGAAATTGTATCTCTGACCTTTTTTTTTTTTTTTTGGACTGGCTTCCATATTGAGAATCCATTCAACCTATACCAGGAGCTAAGAGAACTGGTGTATATGTGAAACTTCAAGCAGGTAGTAGCAATTGCCTTCATGAATTCACAATAGTTCCATTCAAGGGTAACTAACGGATGGATTGCTTACAAAGGGGTGAGCAGAATGAGGTAGTAAACATGAGACATGGAGGTCAGTGGACAGTATCAATAAAAAGCCACTATCTATGGAACAAGGGACATGTGGGGGTGGGGGTAGGGGACAAGGCTAGGGGACCCAGTGAGAGAACAATAAAGAAGAGTCCTCTTGGTGGGAGCTGTAATTGTGAAGGATGCAGCCACTGCAGGGGTGGTGGTAGTGCTGAGGCAGGGAGGGCAAAGCAACCGAAGAAACATCCCCTCCCTTTTTCCTCCCCACTGCGGATCTCCTCCTGGGACATCTCATTGTTTGAATTCAGGAGAAGAAAGATTGGTGAGGCAGTTCTCAGCTTCACCTTTCTGGGTCCCAGAGGAGGACAGTGAAGGGTGGAGCATGGATCAAGTATGGGAGAGTGGGTGTGGCAGGTGGAAAATGACCTGTACACTGGGGTCCCTGACTTCATCTCCTCCTTTCACTCTCCCTTCCTCACACCTGGTTAGTTTTCCTCCTTCCCTCTCCTCCCATTCTTCGTTCTCACCTCTTTGATGTTTCACTTTCTAACACATTCACTAACGACGTACTGCACTCTCAGCCTTGTGATCTAATCATGTTGCTTCTCAGTGAGCTCACCTGTAAAATGGGGATGAATTCTCTTTTGCAAAGATCACTTGAGATAATGGATGAAAGCACTTTGTGAACTCTATTGTGCTGTACAAATGTAGCAAATTATTATCAATAATTTATCCTCGAAGTATTAATGTGACTGAGGTGGGTAATTAGGACAATTTTTTTGCATAAAATTCCCACTTTGAACCTGCCACCAGAGATCCAGTAGCATTCAGTGACAATTTAGTACTGATGTTAAGATGATGATAAAGCTCATCATTCACCTAGGTTGCTTTTTTTTAATTGCCATTGAAGGCTGAAGAAATATTTTTTTTCTTCCCCCTGTTGGAAGCCACAATAATATTTCATCGCCACTGCTTACCCTAAAAAATAGATTTCCTTTTCATCCTCAGCTGGTGATTTGTTTTGCATTAATGCCTTTCATAACTCATACATTTTGCTATTAAAAATTAATGCTTGGCACTGACATAAACAAATGAAATTTGTATTATTAATGTTTTACATAGGTAAGGCTCTGTAATAACAGATTCATCATAGCAGACTGTTTTAATTAAAAGACTCACTGGTTCCTTGAGCACATTTGTGAGACTGGTTTTGGGAAGACCAAAGATGCAAAAAATGACAGATAGGCAGAGGGCATTTGTGGCTCCTGGGAGAGAAAGTCATTTGAAGCTTCCAGTATTGGGGCTGACATTGTTAGTAGAATGCTTTGCATGGGGCCTGGCTCAAAATACATGCTCAATTAATGGCAGGAACTACAAAGAAATGAAAAAGGAGAGGAATAATAAATATTCCTTGAATATGCTATTCATTCATTCATCAATTCCACAAGTGTTCAATGAATACTTGGGTAAGTATCTAGCAATGAAACAGGACTGGTGTCCTCATGGGGCAAACATGCTGATGGGGAGAGATAGATGATTTGTAGTAGGTGATAGGGTGATAGGTATTTTACCAAACCAAACACTAGGACCAGAGGTTAAGTATAACTCAGAAGGAAGAAATGTTTACAATCGTAAGTGAGGTGGTCAGGATGAAGCCTCTAAGAGATGTTTGAACAAAACTTGAAGGAGCTTAAGGAGTGAACAAGGAGTTATCTTGAGGAAAGTTGTCCAGGAAGTAGGAAGAGTAAGTGCAAAGGTCCAGAGGCAGCAATGTGTGGTCCAAGCAGGCTGAAGGGGAGATGAGCTCAGAGATGTGGGATGAGTTGGTGAAATGAATAGGATCTTGTAGGCCAGAGGGAGGACTTTGGCTTCAATCTTCTCATGTGCTCTGTCAGATTGGCTGTACTATCTTCCATTCATAGATGAGGGATTTGAGATATGAGGGATTCATTCAGCAAGTAGGGGCCAAGAATGGTGTTTTAACCTGACCTATCTGACTCTTCTAGCGAGTGGACTCATTGCACTGACTTTACATGGACCTCAAAAAGGTCAGGTGAGTCATCTCTGTCCAACAGTGTCCCCACAAGTCTAACATCTTCGCCTGTTGGTGTTATGGGCCACTAAATCATTCTCTGTGTGACTATGGAGTTCTCCAACACTTGAAAGAGTCCTCAGGAGCCACTTTGGGATTGTGGCAAAGAATAGAGACAGACAGATGAACAGCAAGGCACAGGGGTTCCTCGTCCCATGTCAGAACTGAAAGAGTAAATGTATTTTCCAATGGGTATAGATAATAGAGCTTATAGATCTTTTAAGAGGAGTACGTGTCTTACAGCCAACATATTACATTGTCAATGGGTAATGACATAAGCAGGTAGCATAATAAACTAGCAATGAGGCAAGTCTTCATTTTTACCTAGTGCTAGTTGAGGTTGGACACCCCTGAGCATCCCCTTCCTCCAGGGGAGTGATCTATTAGAAGAGTTTGCTACATTTTGCAGTGGGTTGACTATAGAACCCGGTGGCTCTTCTTTACAGATAACCTTTAGGCACCATGAGTAGCGAGATGCAAGTATGAGACATTGTTCATGGTGGCTCCTTTAGGACTGCTCTTGAATGGAAGGCTGTAGCTGGTATGTGTGGGCTGTGTGTGTGTTTGGGGGGGCGGAGCGGAGGGAAGCATACCATTCGGCTTGAAGAATGTGTATTTGTAAACCTTTCTATCTTGGAACACTGGAGACGTTTCTCCAAATGGGGCTAGTTTTCTATGCCCATAGTTGTGAGTATAGAAATAAGGTCAAACACATTCTCAAGTCCTCAGTTTATCACAATTCTCCACACACATGGTAAGGCTATGGACCAAAGAGTAGAACTGCCAATTGGGTTTCCTAGACTACAATCTGTATGGCAGTAGATCTTTCTCCCAGGGAGCTGCAGGGTGGTTTTGAACCATAAGCCTTTTGAGTAACAGCTAAGTGCTTAATCATTTGTACAACCGGGATCCTTGCCTATTAGTTTAATTATTTAAATGGAGGAAACAAGCTTTGGATAGCATCCAGTTTAACACTATTTTTACAGATGGTAGTCATGTACTTTGGTGCCAGTTTGACTAAGAGTGTAGGGGTGAAATCTAGCTTCTCAATCTGGAGATAGCCAATGAGATCTTTCTGTGGGCATGGCTTTCTCAGAGAAATCTGGGAAATCTCGATTTCCCCTGTGGAGATGAGAGACTGTCGACTCAGTCTCTTAGAGTGGGTCTGCCGACAAGACTATGTGGTAGCATGGTGGTCAATCCTGAATCCTGGAACCTGGAGGAGCCAGAGGAGAAGTCACATGGACTTACCCTGATGGAACCATACCTCTGGGGCCAGAGAAGCCAAAGAGAGACACCTGCCAGCACTGAGATGCTTCTATCACCAATAGATACTGCTGATGGAAATTAGGAGCCCTGGAAATTAGGAGCCATGGGGAGACCCCTGCCAGTGCCGGGATGGTTCTACTTGCATTGGATACTTCCACAAAACTCTGCACCTACTGGCCTGTGATTGTCCTAGTGTCATTTCACAAGCTTCATGAGTTGGAAGGAGACTTTATAGACTGGTATTGGACATATGGACTAATATCGCACTTATGACCTTGGACTGGACTGGGTTGGGATGCTTTCTCAATGTTTCATTCCTCTTGTACATAAACCTTTCCCTTATATCTATATATGTGTTTATGAATTTGTTTCTCTAGTCTACCCGGACTAACACAAAACCCTCTGTGTGATTTTCCTAAGTTAGTGTCAAAGCTAAAACCAGGCACAGAACATTAGGGCCACTTCTCTCCTTGTAACCAAGCTGTCTCCTCTGGATTTGATCAGAATAAAGTGTTGCCTGGCAGCTAAGTTTTGACTCCTTGGTGTGGTACTTACTTGCTAGGTTACTTTGGACGTGTTTCTTAACCAATGTTTTCTCATCTGAATGGAGTGGATGATTTTAACCTGATTTAAAAAGAAAAGCTTGGAAGGACAGTGACGGTACCAGCACTTAGAACAGCTTCTGGAGTGCTATGTGTCCTTCATCACTGATTATTGCTGTTAGGGGCTCTCCAGTCGACTCATTCATATTGACCTCACGTGTCAGAGCACAACTGCCTCCCAGAGTTGCCTAGACTGTGCTTCCTCCAGGAGCAGATCTCCTACAGAGGGGCCGGGGGGACTCCCACCACCAACTTTCTGGTTAGTAATTGACTGCTTAACTTTTGCACCCTCAGCTATGATTAATATTATTGTCTATAATAATCCTATGAGGTGAGTATCATCACCTGAGTTGCACCTTTTATTGTGAATTGGGTGAAGGTTTACAGCAGAATCAGTTCTGTGCACCTTCCAGGTACACACATTAGCCCAGAAATGGAGAGGGACTTACATAAGGGCAGTTAGCATCTTGGGGAATAACTGTTCAAACTTCCAGTGCCTGGGACTGTGCTCCGTCAGATTGCTCACATTCTGAAGAACATTCCAGCGCTCTTCCTTGGAAGGACCATGCGTGTCTTGGCTTCACCTCCTGCTGCCTTGATGGGGCCCCCAGAGTGGGCTTTGAGCAGGACTGGTGATCACACTGGTATTGGTGAACAGAGTACGATAGAGAGAAAGCAATTTAGCAGCTCAGCTCCCAATATGCAGGGAATGGCACTTAATGGACTCTTTCCTTTTGTCTGCAAATGTCAGTGACACAGCATATGTCCCACCAACCCTGCTTCTGAAGCTCTCTTTTCCTTGAGGGCAGAAGTGGTGTGGAAGGGCGAGAGATTTTGCCTGGCATTTTGGATTCATTTGAGGATATTAATCGCAAGTCCTGTTTCTGAAGTACCTACTATGTGGCACAGCTTTTCTGTACTTTTTCTTTCATTCTTGCCACTGCCCTACAGAGCAGGTAGAGCGGTTGCCATTTCATAATGTGGAAACTGAATATCAGAAAGGGTATTTATTTGCCAATGTCACCCAGCTAATGACTGTTATTTATTTGGCCAGGCAGTTAGTGGACTGGTAAGTTTTCATTAAACACTTCTTTGAGTCCAGCACTCTGCTAGGTATTCAGGAATTATCAGTGAACAAAATCAATGGGATCATGAAGCATATGGCCTAATGGGAAAGCCAGGAGAGAAACAAAGAATTCCACCAGTGAAACAGCCATGTATAGTGCTTGGGGGGTACGGGGGTCTTTTCAGTGAGAACAAGAGGGGGATTGTTGAAGTGACTGCAGGATACACCCCACTTAAGTTGAAGCCGGAAACTGAACCATGCATTGGAAAAGCTTTCCACTAGAGATTACCAAATGGCAAACTCTTCTTGATGCTTAGCCCCTCAACTTCCCGGCTGAGGCTTCTTAGAGCAATCACATCAACACTTGGAGCCCCCGCTGCTGCCTTGAGAAGTGAAAAAACCATGGCTTGCCACACTGGTGTGAGAATCGGACCACATTGTGCTTTGACAAGTTCCACGATGTCTGGCACATCATAGTGAAAAGGCCACGGCTTCAGACCTTACACTGCTTGGGTCAAAGGGTAATGCTATACTGGATTCCAGCTGGGTTACAGGTTTCCTAGGCAGACAACTGGGCTGGCCAGCCTCTTGCCTCATATCAGGAAGAATGGGCCTGTGTTTGGCATTTTTTTCCTTGGAATGGCAGCAGCCCTGCATAGGGAACACAGGGAAGGCATTGACGACCGCTAGGAAGGTGTGTGTGGTGAGAACTTCAGAAATGTATGGTGCATGTAATTTTGAGGTTTTGCCTCAGCAAGATGAGGTTTGTTCCAGGAAAGTGCAACTGAAGGGAGAAGGAAAGGGTATTGTAACCTTGTCTTTCCCCCTCTTATGTGTACAGCTAGCAATCACCATAGAGAATCCCTCCCCCCCATAAAATCAGCCCCTCATTTCCAATCTCAGTATTCCTTTGGGGAAAGCCAGGCTACTTCCCTGAGTGAGAGGAAGTTCTCACTGGGTGACCCAATGCTGTGGATTAGAAAGAGGGAAGGAGTTAGAATTATTGAGGACACTATATCTTAAACGCATATTGTTCACTGACTTCAACAATTGCAGTGTAATTAGATTAGTAAATGTACTGTATTCTGCTTGGTAAAGGTAATGAAATTTTAATTGCACTTGACTTATCCCATCCTGCCTGGGTTCCAGGCTCTGGAGGGATGTATGACAGTCGGTGACATATTCTGCAGAGAAGGACCAAGGGATAATGGGAAATGACTTTTTGAGAGTTTTACTATGTGCCAGCCACTATGACCCATGTTATGCAGTCCCAAAAGGCAGCCCAGATTTACAGATGTACTCTTGTGTGGGTAAAGAAGGAGGTGATTTGCTGTGAGCTCTCAAAAAAGAGGAGTGGCTGAGCTGAGATTCAAACTATGCTGGTGGACTCCAAGTGAAGTGTTCTTTCTTTTATTTTGTAAGATCAGGGAACTCAAAATTAGAAGTTGAATCCAACAAATAGTCATTCATTATAAAGCAATGGAAATGAACTCAGGAAGTGTCTATCTGGGGACCAGCAAGCTGGGTGCATGAAGGAGGATGGGATGGTTATCCTGTCATCCAGGTGCTGCTAAGCCATGTGACAATGAATTCCTTCTAGGAGAGTGTGTGAGTCCAGGTGGACTAGAGAATCAAATTCATAGACACTCGTGTATAAGAAAGAGCTTTATATAAAGAGTTATTATATATTAAGATAACATCTCAGTTCAGTGCAGGTCAAGTTTAAAAGACTGATATTAGCGCATACATCCTAAAGCAGTCTATATATCCCTCTCCAGACTCATACAACACATGCAATGACACTGAATGCAAGAAGACCACAGGCCACTGAGTGGAAGGTCTTGTGGATTCAGTGGTGGTGGAAGCACCTCAGCGCAGGCAGTGGTCTCCGTGTGGCTCCTCCAGTTCCAGAGCTCTGGCTCCATCAGCATAGTTCCATGTGGCTTGCAAACTGGAATGTGTAGCAGAGTGTGAGTCTGGCCTCCAGTGAGCTATTTATCTCTATAGTGCCTCCAATGAGGTCATCAAGCTGTGACCTGATGAAATGGCTGATCTGTACATCTTTGCTCATAACAGACTGAAGTTAGCACCAAGCTATGTAACTACCACAGAGGGGATTCAGTTTGTGGGATGTTTGGGAAAGGTTGTCTAGAGGAGGCAGTTAGGGGCAATCTGAGTGACCTTCTGAGTTGTGCTTCAGGATGGACTGTCTTATGTAGCTTTGTGGGTGACTGTTACAGACTGTGGCATAGTAAGTGTTTCATAAATATTGTTAAATCAAACTAGAGTCTCATATAAACTCTAGTAACTGCTCTTCTGACAACTCTGCAAATCTGGACATGGCAAAGATTATACTGGAAGAAGAGTTTGGTGGGATTTCTGCTGGCAGCATTCGCTTTCCTGGAAGCAGGTCATCCATTGAATTAAGAATAACTACCAACACCATACTGATGACTACTATGATGGCAGCGTAGGTAATGACATATAAAGCCAGTGATAGCAGCTTAAAATCTACTGAGTGCTTACTGCATGCTAGATAATTTGAGTACTTGGCATAGGTTTTTAACCATGTAATCTTCACAAAAGATTGAGGCAGGTACATTATCATTCCCATTGTATCGATGAGAAAACTGAGTCCCAGAGATATGAGGTCCCACAACTAGAAAGGGCTAGAATGAGAGTTTGAAGCCAGGATTGCTTTATTATAAATATCACACCTCTGTACTGTTTATTCAGTTAGAGATAAATGGCTGTTATGTTCCTCTGAAGTGGATTCTGACTCATCGTGAACCTATAGGACAAATTGGGCCCACCCCAGAGGTTTTCTAAGGCTGTCATCTTCATGGGTGCCAACTGTCACATGTTTCTCCCATGGCATGGCTAGCAGGTTCCAACCAGTCTAACCAATTTACTTTATTCTTCAGTACCGTTGATAGTAAAGGCAAGATGTTCTGAGAGAAGTGTGATAGGAGGTGATCATTAAGGTCTTGGCTGAATTGTGCAGGAAGGTGCAGGTTGATCCAATACTGTGACTTCATCTGATTTGGAAAACCCAAAGAGAGCTGTACTAACCATAGTGGATTTGATTCTCAAATCTTGACTGTCTGAGTGGGCCTTACAACACAGCTCTCCAAACCTTATCTGAAGCCTTTCCCAAAGTGCAAGATGTATGACCTTTGCTTCATATTTACAGCAGATCCTTGGTATGTCCTCCAAGAGAACATAGATGATAAGACAATACCTCTAGAATTAAGATTGGGAATGTGTGCATATCACTTGCAGGCTAGTTCCTCCAATCTTTTCTGATAATACCTCCCACCAAGAGATGTTAGCTGTAACGGTGATGAGAGAAAGGGAACTTGAAGAGGCTTAGTCAAGAAGTAGCACAATGAATCTCAAACCCAATCTTATTGGACTCTACGTTGATGACTATTTCTTTCTTTTATAGAGTGCTTTTAGGGTATAAAGGTGGAATCCCAGTTCTGCTCAAATTTCTATGTATCACAAAGGTGGAGGAGGAATGAATTTCATGGAGAATCAACCAACTGGGGTCAGCAGGGCATGTAAGAATTTGTCAACTCCTCTTTTCTAGGAGCTGCTGAATCATGTGACAAGCCTCATGAAGGGCCGTTCTGGGTGGCTTGGGGGTGGTCAGGAAGGCTTCATGGAGGAGGTGTTTTCAATAAAACATATTTCATTGAGATGGACCTAGGACAGCCCTAACATGCTGTGGTAGCAGTATGGAGGACAAATCTCAAGACCCAAATCTTGCCAGGCAGACCAGGTACTCTTTTTATTGTCCTATAAATCTGAAGGAAGGAGACAACCATTGAGCATTGGGGTGCCTTGGTAGCTGAAACAAAAAGGTTGCTGGCATTGAGCCTTGTGATGCAAACCTATCTCTCCTACATTTCATTGTGTCAACGTGGACTTGTCTGCTCTCTGGAACTTGTGGCTCCTCCTTGTCTGGAAGAAAGCAATGGACCAGATTATACTTCAGTCCATTTCTTCAATTCAGTTCTGGATTTCCTGCATCATTTCATATCTGCTTATGAAAAATAAATGGGTATCCCTGATGGTGCTATAGGTTAAGCAATAGGCTGCCAACTACAAGGTCCCATGGTCTAAACAAGGGAGAAAGGAGAGGTAGTCTGCTTCCCTACAGTTACACTCTTGGAAACTCTAGGGAGCAGTTTTACTCAACAAGAGAGCAGTGACTTTGAAAAAATTGGAAATAAAAATATACATATTAACACAGAGCAGCAGTAGTTGTCTTCAGGAAATGGTGCAGTCAGTGGGGAGTGTTGGAGATGGAATTGTGTCCCCCACCCATCCCCAAATGTGTAGAAATCCTAGTCCAGGTTCTTGTGAGCATGGCTTTTTTGGAAATAGGGTCTTCGAAGAGGCTATCAGTTAATATGAGGTTATCCTGAACAGGGGTGAGCCCTAACCAATTGGAATCATGTTCTATGAAAGAAGGGAAAAAACACAGAGAGATGGGGGGTGGGGGAGGGAGAGAGAGCCAGCGTGTTAAGGGTGGATTTATACTGCAGCTATAAGTCAAGGAATAGCTGAGTCTGTCTAGAAAATAAACTTGGAGCTTCTCCAAAACCTTTTGGAGGGAACATGGGCCTTCAGACACCCTAAATTTGGACTCTTTGCTCCCAGGATTGTAGAGAATACATTTCTATCCTTGGGAGAATGCAAGTTTGTGGTATTTTGTTCTGGGAGCCCAAGACAAGAGGGATGGGGTTTGAGGAGGGAGCACTCCACCAAGGTGAGCTGGTAAAGTCAAGAGATGGGCTTTAAGTAGGATTTTGATAGATTAAAAAGACAGATGCAACTTTCTATTGTGATTTGAGAGAGATCTCAAATTAGGTTTCAGTGCAATAGTTCATACCCATTTAGGTTCAGGACATCGACTGCGGTATCCACTTATCCCACTTCCTTCCTGTTTGTTGGTCCCATTGTCCTTATGAGATTCATCCCAAGAGATAGGCTTCCCTTTTTATTTCACAAAATCAATTGTTCTAAGGAGGGTGTGCCTCCTTGATGTCATTGTATAGCTTAAAAAATGAAACTAATCAGGACCCCAGGAGAGAGTACAACCAGCTGTCTGGGCCCTGTGAGGAGTCAAGTGTGGTGGCGGCATGTGTCTCTGCTTAAAATAGGTGTCACTCATTCTGCCTGTGATCAGGACTTCAAGTCCTGTTGGGAGCAGGAGTCACACTGCCATTTACCAATCTCTAGAGTGTGGTGCCAGGACTGGCCTGGATTAGATTATTTAAAAATTACATGTTTAATGATGGAAATAATGTCTTTGTGTCCCCCAAACTTAATTGCACTTGACAAGCTGCATATGCTTGAAAGAAAAAGCTTGAATTCCATTGAACAATTCCAAATTTTTCCCCTGGGAGATCCAGAGGACATACATCCTGTGGAATCTTGTGGACCCCTTTGCACATTCCATCCTACAAGACTTTAGGAACAAATTCCTAGTTGTTAGTCTTCAAGCCATCATTGAGCCTTAAGAACTCTGAGACTGAGGCTAGGCCTCTCTTTCTGTCTATATATGTACTCTTTTATTATATACTTCTTCTCTTATTTTAATTGTTTCTGAGCTCATGTATTATTTTAATTAATGTTTTAATTTAGTACATGCACTGTGAGGCAGTTTCTCCAAGGGTATAATTAAGTTAAGGGAAAAAAAAAAGGTCTCTCCAGTGTTAGAGGGTGGGAAACCAAGACCCAGCAAATGGTGTGCTTTGTTTTAGACCCAAAGTCCTTCAGGAAATGAGGGATGGAGGAGGAAGTTTCACTTTTTAAGGTCTTTGGGAAATTCTAAAAGAGAACTAGTAGAGCAATGTTTTAGGGCTGTGCTGGAAGATTTTTACCCAACAGTAACTGAGTGAGAAAAGATCTGGTGATGCACTTCTGTAGTGATTTTTTTGTTAAGTGCTGTCAAGTTCTGACTCACAACAATCCTGGGACCAACAAAAGCAAACACTGCCTGGTCCTGCACCAGCACCCTAGCTTTTCCTATGCTTGAGCCCATCATTTCTGCCACTCTGTCAATCCATCTCCATGAGCATCTTCTTTTTTCTGACTTTCCACTTTACCAAGCATGATGTCCTTCTCCAGGGACTGGTTTCTCCTGATACCACATTCAAAATATGGGAGACTGTGTCAACATCCTTCCTTTTAAGGATTAATCCAACTGTACTTCCAAAACAGATTTGTTTATTCTTTTTGAAGTCTATGATATTCAGTATTCTTTGTCAACACAGCTCTGTGAGTGTGTCCATTCTCCTTTGGTCTTCCTATGCATGATACAGTCTTTGCACACTTTTGAGGTGATCAAAAGTGCCTTGCTTAGGTCTGGTGAATCTTTGTGCTCAAAGTGAAGACTTTGACCTTTATCACTTTAAAAAAGGTCTGTTGTCACAGAGTTACCTGGTGCAGAGCATTGTTGGATTGCTTAATTGTTGCTTTCATGAGGGTGTTTTGTGAAGCCAAGTAAATTGAAATCTTTAACATCACATTTCTTTTCAGTTAATCATGGTGCTGTCCTTGGTATAATTGTTTTATTTACACTGGATTTTTGTTTTATTGACACTGAGGTGTAATCCATACTGAAGTTTATGGTCTTTGATCTTCATGAGCAATTGCTTCAGCTCCTCTTCACTTGGAGCAAGCAAAGTTGTGTTTTCTGGCTATCTTGGGTTGCTAATGAGCCTTTCTCTGATTTTGATTCCACATTCTCCTCCATATAGTTTAGCTTATTACATTATTTTCTCAATATACAAATAGAATAAGTATGGTAACTGACACAGCATTGATGCCCATCTTTCCTGTTTTTAAACCACCCACTATCCCTTTGTTGTTCCAATGACTACTTCTTGGTCAATATATAGGATCTTCATGAACATGATCAGTTCCCATTCTTCTCAATGTTATGCTCTTTGTTACAATCCACACAGTTGAATGTATCCCCATAGTCAGTAAAACACAAGCAACCATCTTTCTTGAATTCACTGCCTTCAGTCTAGAACAAAAAATTAAGTTTGAATTTCTGGTAGTGTTAATTGCGTGTCAATGCATTGCTTCAATCTATAATTTCCACACCCTGATAAATCACTTTTCTCTGAAATGGGTATAAATAGGGATCTCTTCCACTTGACTATCCTGGTAGTTGTCTTCCAGATTTATTGGCATGAATGAGTGAGTCTCTTCAGTTGTCTACTTCAGCTTATGGAAACATTTTAATTGGTATTCTATCTGCCCCTACACCCTTGTTCTTTGCCAAATTCATAAGTGCTTCTTGTACACCTACTTTCAATACCACTGGTCCTTGTTCGTATGCTACTACCTCTTGAAATAGTTGAATATTGACCAATTCTTTTCACTACATATAGTGACTACATATTATTTCCATCATCTTATAATGCAGCAATGTTATTCAATATTTTGACACATATTCTTGCAGTGTTGCATGATTTTCACAACATTGCAACCAAAAAATTCAGTTCTTTCATCCTGAGAAGTGCTAAGTAAGTTACTCCCTGTTGGTTTTTGTGATAGGTAGGTTTATTGTGCCAATCTGGCCAATGAACACATGAGATTAATTGAAGGGCAGAGAAATACATGGATTGGTGAACCTTGCCTTTCTGGTTTCTTTCTGATGTGCTCCTTGATGATTGAAATAATGTGCGCCTGCCTTAGCTGGTTCTCTGCTTCAACTTGTGAGCTACACTACCTGTGGGACAACCAACCCATGGACTGTGTCACTGTAGTTTGAGGTTCCTGTGGGACCTGCTCCTCCATGCTACTGGAGTATACATTGCTTGCGCTGGGGACTGTCAGATCCTCTCATCTGGCTGACCTGCCTTGCTGTTTGTTGCCTGTGACCAGATTGCCTGAATTTCTCTGCAGAAGACTCAGCTGTCTGTTTCCTTTACTTGCGCCCAGCACTCCTTGTGACTTGAAGGAATGTCATTGTATTAGCTGTCTCATGGAAGTGAGTTGCACTGAGCCATTTGTACTGCTCTATAGACTAATTAGCTGTTTATTTCTTATGTTATATATATTTATTTACATATTTACTTTGTCTTCTCTAGCTGCCTTTCAAAAATTTCTCTTCAGTTCTTTTAACATCCTCATTCCTTCCATCGACTTTAGCTACTCTATATTTAAAAGCAAGCTTCAGAGTCACTTCTGATTTCCATTTTGTTTTTCCTCTCTTTCCTGTCTTTTAAATAACCTTTTGCTTTCTTCATGTTTGATGCTCATGATGGCCTCTCACGACTCCTCTGGTTTTCAGTCATTAGTGTCCAATCTAATAACTTTAAAGTCTATTTTCAAGATGATCTCTAAATTCAAGTGAAGTATACTCAACATTATATGGAGGCTCTTGTGGATTTGTTTTAATTTTTACAGCTTCAACTTGAACATACATATATATGAACAAGTGTCGATCTGTTCCATAGCCAGCTCCTGGCTTTGTTTTAGCTGATGATATTGAGCTTCTTCATCTTCCTTGAGAAATGTAGTTGATTTTATGCCTGTGTAGTCCATTTGGCAAGGGCCACATGTATAACCCGTGTTTATGTTGGAAAAATGTATTTCCGATGCAAAATTCTTTCACGGAATATCTAGCTTCTTTCTATCACCATGCCCCTATTTCCAACTATTGATCTTTGTTTTCAACTTCTGAATTCCAATCACTGGTAATTATCAGAGCATCTTGGTTGCATGCTTGATCAATTTTAGACTGTAGAAATTTTTAGAGCATTATGATTTTTTCATGATTGGCTTTGGTGGTTGGTGTATAAATTTGAATAGTAATAATATTACCTGGTCTTTTTTTGTAGATGTATGGATATTATTCTACCACAGACAGCAAGGTACTTCAAAATAGATCTTGAAATGTTCTTTTTGATGATATATATTACTCCATTCCTCTTGACTTTGTCACTACTGGGATCATAATCTATGTAGGAATCCAATTCAAAATGGCCAACACCAGTCCATTTAAGCTCATGAAAGCCCAGGATATTGATCTTTATGAATCCCCTTTCATTTTGGGTGACTTCCAGTTTTCCTAGATTCATATTTCATATACCCCATTCTCTGATTCCTAAGGGATGATCACAGTTTTTTCTTCTTCTTTTTGAGTTCTATCACTTGCAGGACGATTGGTATGAGGAGCTTTATCCCCTCTCTGCCGTTACTGTTGATTGATTGAAGGAGTCACATTTTTAGTGCCTTCCCATCTGAGAGAGCCCTGGTGGTGTAGTGATTAGGCATGGGGCTGCTGATCATAAAGTCAGCAGGTCAAAAGCACCAGCATCTCCTATGGAAGAAGGTGGGCCTTTGTGTTCAAGGAAAGAATCATAGCCTTGGGAACTCACTGGGACAGTCTTACCCTGTCCTACGGGCTTGCTGGGAGTTGGCATGAACTCGATGGCAGTGAGTTTGGTCTCTGTGAGCTTCTAGCCTGAGAAATCCATCCTACAACACTGTGTCAGACCATGTTCTACCGCTATTCTTATGGTTTTCAGTGGCTACAGTCTCGGTGGACAACCTCGCCTTCTTCTTAGTTTGGAACTGCCCCTGAAATCTGTCCACCATGGGTGATCCTGTGGTGATTTTCAATGTCGATAGCATAGTTTCCATCATCACAGGCATGTGCGCGCCACCGGAGTAAAACAAACTGACAGATGAGGGGTCTTTGTCTACAAAGCTCCGTGAGCTATTTCTACCCTGGCCTATAGGATTGGTACGAGTGAGAGTGGACTTAGTGACACACAGGAAGCCCTGGAGAAAGTGAGAAGCCTTTCCCCCATTTGAGCAAACTCAGAAAGTCCATGAGTCACATCGCACCTATGCCACATCAGGCCCCGCACTGCAAGCTGCACACAATGCTTACTCTCACTGCTGTGGAGTCCAGTTCTACCTGAGTGACCCTCTATGACAGGGCAGAACTGCTATGGGTTTCCTAGACTACAAGAGTTCACAGGAGTAGAAAGCCCCATCTTTCTCTTGTACAGTTGCTGAATTTATGGCAGCATAAACATTTCACCAGGAGGGCTCCTTATCATTTCATCTTTTTAGCAGCCCACAAAACAGCTGTTCCCATTTTACAGAGGAAGAAAGTAAGAGTCAGAGTCTAAGTAGCCTTTTCCAGATTCTCGCAACTGTACATTGACAACTCATTGTTACTGAGTTGATGCCTCCTTGTGACCTGATGTACAGCTTCTGAGATATTAAATCTTTGACGAATGAGATGGACTAATTGTTCTCCCAAGGAGTGGTGGTGGATTTGAGACTAGACACCCTTATCCTAAAGAGAAAGAATTTTAATTTAAATTCTGTTTTCTAACCCTGGACTCCCCTCCCCCCATACACACACCTACACTTGTTTTTTTAACTTGTACATATAGAGGAATTATTGCACAATCACACTGAAGCTAGGCATGAGAGTTCCCTAACTAATTGGATTAAAAAACCTGAGATAAAAGAAACTCTGAAAGAAAAAAAAAGAAACTCTGATGCTCAAAACAGAACTAGTTAATCTCCTCTCTGGTAATGTTTGAGTCTTTCAACACACACACACACACACACACACACACACACACACGCCCTGCAGTAGCCTAATTTTGGGAAAACCATTTAAGCAGTCCAAACCTCCGTTTTCTAATCTATGAAAAGAGGCCAGAGTCCCTGTGTGGTGCAAAGGTTTCACATACTTAGCCACTAATGGAAGAGTTGGAGGTTCGTGTCTACCCAGGGGAAAGGAAGGTCTGCTGACCTATTTCCCAAAGGCCACAGCTGTTGAAATTTGCCCAGGGTTTGAGATAATTTGTGACTAAGTTTGGCTCATAAATATTTGCTGAATGAATGAATAGAAGCAATTCCCATCCTACTTGTCCCTCTGTAAATTATAAAGCGGGACCCTTTGTTTAATATGGTAGGGACAACAGATACTGAATCCTCTTAACCCTGAGGAAACAGAGCTCCAACCAATGCCAGCCAAAGGCAAGGGTGAATGGTCACTTTAGAAAACTTGTCAGTTGATCAAGAGCTTCCTCTGTGCGTCCATTCCTTCCAGATATTGCACGGGTGCTGAATGCTTCCCTGGGCAGCAAACCTCACAGGTAAGCAGCACTATGGGCATTTTACTGATGGGCAACTGTCTTGGGCAAGTTTTATGGCCAAGGTAATTGAGTTTTTCATCTTGAATCTTAAAATAATAATACTTTCCTTAATATTACCTTTCTGCTGGCTAATCTTCACCAGTCCCCCTAATCTGTGTACCTTGCTTCCCATCTTCCCCTCCCCCCCTCACTGGTCTATCAGTGTGGGGGGAGTACATTTCCTACTGCCCATTATGGCTGGTGTTGCCAGAAAGGCTGGGCAAGAGCACTTAGGTGAGGCAGAGAGTTAATTTCCTATTTCCTGATGTATCTACTTCACTCCCATGGCGTTTGTGACATGGAGCATGCTTGACAATTATACTACCAGCTTAACACCTCTGTAGCCCCTAGTGACTCATATCCAGTCAGGATAATGTCCAAACGTTCGTCTTGGCCTGCAAGGCAAGACGGGAAGGCCTACATGATCGCTCACCACCATGCCTCGCACCCCTCTGCCCTCCAGGCTTTGTCTGGAACCTTAAGGTGGAGCTCTCCTATCAAAGCACCTACTCCCCCACAGAACCATTGTCTGATTGATCCTGGGTGTTCTCGGGGGAATTTGTATTCCTTAATAACAAGACCACCTCATTCTCCTCCATGAGTCTAATGCCCAGAGTAGAGCTGGGCACATAGTAGATACTCAACTGTGCCAGCTGAAGGCATGGATGAACGAAGCCTGGTCATTTTGGGAGGCCATATGGATCAGAGTTTACTCCTGTTGTTCATCTGCAGTGCTTGGCACCTGGCTCTCCCCACGGCAGTAACTGGCCTTTGCTGCACCTTTTAAAATGTGTCATGTTGCAGGTCTGCAGCTGTGTGTCTGGCATGAGCTCGCATCCATCGCTGCAATTTGTGAGTGCTGAAGCCATTTAATTAAATGGAATGGGATTGAAGCTGATGGTTGTTATCGCGGATATTGTTTTCTGCTCACGGCCTGGCTGAGAGGGAATCCAAGGGAGGTCTGGGAGTGAGTTCCGTGCACATTCGAGCCTGCTCTCCCCCCTCCTCCAGATCATCTTTGGGGTCGACTGTGATTCTGGGTGGAGATCTGAAGTCAGAGGTTCAAAGCCCCTCTGTATCCCCCAGTTGGCAGGCCCAGTGCTGCAGATAGAGGCATGTGCTCTCTCCCCAGGAGGCTGCCGGGCTCTACGTTAGCTCATTTTGCTGAAGGGAACCTTGCCAAGCCAGAGTGAGCTTTCATTTGCCTAAGTTTGCATCAATAATTAATCCAACCCAGTTTTACATAAGACTCAACGTAAAATGATTAGCTTTTCTTGAGCTGGTCCCAGAAGAGGGCTATCATGAACCCAAGAATTGACAACCTGTGCAAGGATGGATGGACAGCTTAGCTCAGAGAGCTTCCCCCCACCCCCACCCCCCGCCCTCCAATTCAAGTCCCCTCTATTGCTCCATTTGGGGCTTCTGTTGTTGTCAGCTATAACCTTCTGAGGCTCAAGGTCATTGCTCTGCTCAGTGGCTTGGCATTCTAAGTGTTTCCTGATTTCTCTCACACATCACACCTCCCCCTTCACCCTTGCATATTACTTCCCAGCTGACTTCATGCCCTGTTTCTCCTTGCTCAGGAGCTCTTCACCCACATTTCTGTCAGGGACAAGCACTCTTAGTCCAGCCTGGAGGCTGAAACCCAATGCCGTGCTCTTGTTGGTGTTGTCAGGTGCAGTGGGTTCTGCCTCGCAGTGATGCTGTGCACAATAGAATAGAGCCCCACCCCATCCTGCGCCAGCCTCCTTATCCTTCCTGTGTTTGAGCCCATCCTTTTCAGCCACTTTGTCGATCCTACCCTTCAAGAGGCTTCCTCTTTTTCAGGCCCCTCTATTTCAGTAACTCACCAAGGGGCACTGGGCCTTGAAAGATGCCAAATTCCACCTTGGACTAAGTCCAAGAGAGAGTGTAGGACCAGAGTGGCCGGGCAGAACCAACGGATGAGGGAAGACCCACTGGTAGTTGGGTCCCAGTGCAAAGAGCAGGCTCACTGGTCTCAGCCCAGCTCCCTCCACCTCTGCACCTCACTCTTCACTTACTGACACATTTTGTTCAGACCAGCAATCAATACTAAGTTTTATAGGAGCTAGAAACGCCTTCCTTTTGTGTCTTTGCTGCCCCTTCTCCATCCTAATGGCTATTGCATCTTGACTTTTTATTTTCAAAGACATTGCCTCATTTTTTCAGTTATTTTATTCTGGCCATGGTCCTCAAACTCTCTCCCAGGTCTGAGGAAATCACTTTCTACCAAAAGCCCTCCCGTGGAGTCTTCCCCCATCCCAATTCTTGATGCACATTTCCCACAGCAGCCCATCCATTCTGTCCGCCAACCTCTCCTCTGCCTAAGGACAAAGACTCAATTCCCCAGCCAGATATTCATGACCCATCAGTGTCCACTCCTGGAAACCTCTTCAGCCTCATCCGTCATCCCTTCACCACGGCCCATTCCCCCCACACCCCACCTCCGGTCCTATCGAATTAGCCATCTTTGCCACAAGCACTGTACTCTTTGAGCATCTCTGCCTTTATATGTGCAGCCGCTCCTTCTAGAAGACCCTTTGTGGTATCTTGGCCTCCTCTGTGCAATTTATTTAGGTCCTTCACTTTCTTCCAACAGCACAGTGGTCCTATCCTGCTAGTGTCAATGTTCCATGGTCTGCCTATCTTCACTCGTGTGCCCTGCCTTAGGACCTGGTCTCTTTGGAAGCAAGGATCATTGTCTCCTCCCAAAAGGATTAGCACATTATTCAACTCACTTGAGCTGCTCATATTTCTTGAGTTAGGAAATAAGTATTGAAGTGTTGAAAATTAGAGAAGGCTGACTTAGGTTCTGTTGGGCAAGATGACAGCTAGTACTGCTATTGAAGTTTTGATTTCTCTTACTCACATATTATCTATCAAATGTCACATATACCTTGCCTAAATGTCCCAGATTCTCAGGAAAGTTCATTCTGCCATCTTCCATGTGGTTGTCCCCCAAGACACATTCTCACCTCTCCCATAGGATGCCTTGATATGACATACTGTCCTTTCAAGTACATATCAATGACCTATGGGGAGAATGAAAAAATAAATTCTTCCACTAATAGACAACTGATCTCTGACAAAAGATCAAAAAACATTACATGGGAAAAAGATAGTCTCTTGACGAAATGGTGCTAGCAAAATTGGATCTTCTTCTGCAGAAGATGAAAACAGGGTCCCAATCTCACCCCATATAAAAAAGCAAATTCTAGATGGACCCAAACTCTAAATGTAAACCTCAGATCTATAAAGATCATCAGTGAGGTGACAAGCACACATTTTAGGGCTCTGTTACAGGGCATAGACACACTGGAACATACCGTAGTTTTCAGACCTTAAGTGGGGGAAAATGAGGGTGCGTCTTATGGTTTGAAGGTGTGGTATCCCAGAACATTTGAGTATACTGGTGCTATGTGGTTCATAATAGTAATTTTTTTCTTGATTTTCTGCTCTAAAAACTGTATGTGTCTTATGGTCAGGCACGTCTTATTGTCTGAAAAATATGATAATAATAGAAGACAAAAGTAGATGCATACTCAAATAAGACTCAAAATAAGACACTGTGTGAATCAAAAAATTTCATCAAAAGAATAAAAAGAAAGCCTTGGATTGGAAAAAATTACTGGCAACAACACAATGGAAAAGGGGCTAATCTCTAAAATACATAGGAAACAAAAAGACCACAGTAAGAAAAAACAACCAACCATAAATAACCCAATTAAAAAGTGGGCAGAAGATATGAACAGAGAGTTCACTTCAAATGTCCTCCAATTTATGTGTGTGTGCAACATACATAGTAAAAAATATTCATGATCATTTGTCATTTGGGGAGTACAAGTCCAAGCAATGATGAGGCATTGCCTTATACTGACAATAAGAGTCCAATTCAAGAAAACAGAAAACAAAAATTCTGGAGAAGGTATGGAGAGAATGGCACCATCACATACTGCTGGTGAGTCTGTCAAGATGTGCAAGCCTGTGAAAAGTGCTATCTCGAAACTTCAGACACCTGGGGATAGAAATTACATGCAAATCAACAAGGCCTCTGCTGCTTAGATAAGCGAAAGAAGTAAGAGACATATCACACACAGACATATGCATCCTCATGGTCACTGAAGTACTGTTCACGATAACAAGGCATTGGAAGTGGCCCAGATGCCTATCAGCAGAAGAACAGATGGAGAAGATTTGGTACATGCATGCCATGCAACCCCCTGCTTCACAAAAAAAAAATCGCAAACACCTCATGACATGAGTCAACAAACATCTCATGACCTGGAGATCATTACATGGAGAGACATTAGTCACTCACAAAAGGACAAATATTATGTAAGAGTACCACCGTAAGGTTAAAAATCCAGGCAAAGACTTTGATACCAAATGGAAGTGACTTTGGAGGCTGCTAAGGGTGGAGGGGGAGGGGGGCTAGAAGGGAAGAAGTGATGGACCAAGGGGTTGACAGTGTTGATTTGAGTGAAGGGGGTGGTGGTGGTGGTGGTGGAAGATCACAGGAAAAGAAGAAATCAGAAGGGGTGGGGGTCTAGGATATAGGGAGTTGGGTGGGTGATGAGTGATTTGAACTGTTGAATGCAGAGTCTGAAATGTAACCTCTCAACCCATTCTCTCTAATTTATGAAAAATAAATAAATTCATTAAAATTTAATGCATTAATCAATTTTTAAAAAAGACCTATGGTGTTCTCAGCTTGGCCGAGATGCTGGCATGCTTACCTCTAGTCCTTGGAGGGGGAGAAATTCACCCTCTGCTTTTGGAACCTTATGGGTGCAAACTAGAATGTGGGAGAGTGTGATTACAAAGTCAGTCAACAACAGGCAGCCTCTCTGTGATAAGTTAAGCTGTAACTGTTCTCTCCTTGTCAGGAAGCAGTGTCGGCAAGGAGCCTTTAAAATGGGAGAACGAAATCCTTCTGTTTCGAAAGGCATCATTAAGGTGTAGTTTGTAGAACAAGATGGATAAAAAGGGTCTGTTTTCTTTGCCTGTTGGTCAGTGCACCTTTTCAACAGAACAGCTTTCTTTTTTTGCTCTCAGTCTCCTCCGCATATAATCGCTATGCCTTCTCTTGTTTTTCCGATAAACCTCCCTTTGTTTCTCTTGAGACGCTCCTGCCAGCCTGTCGGGAACGCCACACACAATAGTGTATTTCTGTCAAGAGGTACATGTGAAGTGCTCACTGTCTTTTGAACACTGGAGGCAGCAGAGACAGTGTGGGGACACCCTTGTCCTGAAGTCTGCTTACTTCCTTTCTAGCAAGCCTGGAGCAGCCTGGTGCTTCAGCTGCAGACAGGGAGGGCCGAGGGGCTCTGCTCAGTTCCCAATGCAGCCTCAGAAAAGGTCTTGAATATGAGGGGGTGGAAGAGGTCCTGAGTCACAGTGATATGTCCATCTCAGAGATGGAGCAGAGTCATGCAAATGGGTCAAGGGAAGGGCTTTGGCTAACCAGCTATGTGTCCTTCAGCCAGGTATTTCAGTGTTCTGCGGTTCGCTCTTCTGTATGAAAGCAGGACTATATGGGCCCCAGCATGCCTTCCAGCCCTGTCATTGGGTTGCTTCATGCTAAAATGGATTGTTTCTGTCTGAGACATCTGAAGTCAACAAAGAGATGATCTAAGCAATTCAAAGATCCAGGAGACACATTACTTTAGAACAAAGGAGATAACAATAATAATGAAATCTAAAGTCTAGAATCAACGTGGCTTTTTCCATCTCTTACCTTATTTAATCCTACCAAGAGTCCTGGAAAGGAGAGAGCTAGATGCACAGGACTTTGACTTGACCTTCAGAGTGACTGCACAGATGTTCAGGTTGTGCCCTGCATAAGGGCAACACATCTGAGAAGAACTTATAGGATGGTGTCCATGGTCCTGGGGCATTAACGCCTCCCAACTGATACACACATCTGGGTTCATATCTGGAAGAACCTGCACACCCACATGGGTGGAAAACACACTTGGGAGGACTGCTGAGCCCACCTGTACTGGGCTCTTCTTTTGGTTTGTCTGTCTGAAAGTAGATTGCATGTCATGAAAGACTTAAGACCGGTTTCAATTGTACTTTTCCTCCTTGGATAGCCACTCAGACCACAGGTCAGGGAAAGGGGTCTGGAGGGTTTTTAAGGCTGTGATCCTTCTCTTCAAAAACAAAAAACCAAACATGATGATTTTTTTTTTCATTTGCGGAATACAACACATAGAGAAAACATACTGTATTAGGTGCACTGCTCATCTCATTAAAACCATGATAGTATTTGCAGGATAAACTCCTCTGTATGTGATTTCTTCTCCTTATTTTTTTTCTTCTTCTCCCCATCACTCTTCCTTCTTATTGCCCAGTCCCTTCCCTCTCCCCAGATTCTGGCCTCAGTGTATGTTTTCAAAGTCTTTTTCCTTGATATGAAAACCAGTTATTCTTTCTTCCTTATAAAAATAGTCTCATGAAATATTTATCTCTATGAGATTGGATAACTTTGTGGATCATAACATCCTCCAATTTTGTCCATGTCATGAGGTGTTTGACAGGCTGGTCAATTTTTTAGAAGGATGCATAATATTCTATTGTGTGTATGTAAAACATTTTATTTATCTATTTCTCTACAGGTGGGATTTTTTTTATTCTCTATCTTTTTGCTATCATAGAAATTGCTCCCATAAATATGGGTGTGCACATGTCTGTTCATGTTTTGTTCTTTATTTTTTAAGGTATATATCAAGTAGAGAGATTGAAGAATCATAAGGTATTTGCATTTCTTTAAGTAAGCACTGCACTGTTTCCCATAATGGTTGTATAATTCTGCAATCTCACCAGCAATATATGAGCATTCCAATCTCTCCCCATCTTTGCTAGCATATTTTCCGTGTTGTTGTTGTTGTTGTTTTATTTTGCTAAGAGTGTTGGCATGAGGTGGTATCTTGTCCATTGTTCTTGAAGGCTGGCTCCCCATCTCCCCTCTTTTTGAACCTGATAGCATCAACCTCATTGAATGGAGGGAAACCAATTAACACACATTGACTTTCTATGTGCTTCTGAGTTCCTGAGTATATATTACCTTATTTTAATCTCAAAGCAACCCAATGTGTTTTAGCATTTACAGATAAGAATACTGCTGCTCAGGGACTTGTATAGTTTCCCTAGGGACAGGGTAATCTAGCTGGGATGGCATGAAAATAAGAAATATGGGAATGCCTTGGTATCGTAGAATGAGAGAGAGGAAGGTTGATTGAAAGATTTCAAGGAAATGGAGGCTGACAATTTCCAAAACTGTAAGTCAGACATTAAACTGGAGGCTTCTTCTGACTTCCATAGTTGCAGTGGATGAAGAACCCCAAATGAGTCAGGCAGATCACAGGATAATGTCTCTTAAGGCTGTGGGAGCTAGGGAATCCCAAAATTCATAGGTCAGATAGGACAGAACTAGCTCACATACCAAGTATTGGAGGTCAGAGGTTGATAACCCAGAAGCAGGATTGAAAGCTAGAGAGCTGTTCCAGAAAATCCATACATATTGGTTGCTGGTCATACCCTTAACAAAATTACCCTTACATCACACCATGAAATGGAAGATAATTACACAAAACTGAGGATCCTGCTCTAGTAAAGTCAACCCATAACATTAACCATCACAGTCCACTCCTTGTCAGCTTGGCACCATACACATCTTAAACCATTAATATTCTCTAAGTGAGCCATATTTAAGGAGCTCTGGTGGTGTAGTGGATAAGTTCATCAAGCTACTAATCACAAGGTCAGCAGTTTGAACCCACCAGTTACTTTGTGGGAGAAAGATAAGGCTCTTTACTTCTGTTAAGATTTAAAATCTTGGAAATGCAGTGGTCTAATTGTATAAGGTCCCTTCTCTCTGTTCTGTAAGGTCCTTATGTGTCAGAATTGAATCAATGTCAGTGAGTTGAGAAAGTCCTAGTTGCACATTGCATGATACAATCAAAACACTATAGCCTTATTTAATCTTATGTTCTATAAGTAATGGGATAAAAGAGAGAAGAAAACTAGAAAACGTATACACACATATAATGAAATAAGGAAGAAACACTCATAGTAATTAGAGTCCTTGCTTCTGCAGCGTCACATGGTTGTACAATTTTTAAAATGTAGTACACACATGAATATCTCACTGATAAGTTTAGAGTCATTAAGAGTCCTTTTCCCTAAACCCAATAAACATAATGTCATCCATTTAACGAACCAGGCTGACATCATACAGAAGGGCAAGGTTATCGAGTTCCTTGGGGACTGGATTATGACATAGGATATGAGAGCTGATATATATGTATGTCATAAATATATATATATATATATATATATATATATATATATATATTTCTGAGTTAATGCAGTGCAGGTCTATTTCTGATCTTACCAGCTGTTGACAAACCACTTCTGGTGGCCCCTAGAAGCAGATATGAAAAAAAGGCATTAACTAGATCAATAGTTGCATACCAGGTACCAGGAGATGAATTAATTTGCTCAAGCAATGAAACCACATCTGGAATAGCAGCTGCAACTTGAGTCATCACCTAGTTAAGTTTACAATATTCCCTGGTCATTTTCTAAGATTTATGTATGCTTTGCACTGGTCAAATATGTGTGTGGAATGGGGATGTGATGGGAGTCATCACCCTGCATCTTACAGGTGGTGGATGGTGACAGCAATTTCTGAAATCCCTCCAGAAAAGCAGTCTTGCTTTAATGTACGATTTGCCTAGGGAAGGGCAAGTCTAATGGCTTCCACCTAGCTTTACCTCATATAATAACCCTCATTCCATAAGCCAGGCATCCAATGTTTGGTTCTGCCAGTTATGCCACTTACACATCGTGGAGCTGAAGAATACCTATGTGATGGGTGTAAGGACCCACTGGACCCAGTGTGAGATGAACCTGAGCTAAGCCTCCACAACAGCTGAACCTCCATATGCCCGCAATCAGACAAGGGGTCATAGTGAATACTGACTCTCTGGGGTGTGCATAAGTTCAGAGACATTGTCCAGTAACCCCCTCAAAAGATGATTCGTTCTTCATATTTTGCTGAAGGTCACTTAGCAGCAGTTGTAAGAGCACACTAGCAAGGCGCTACCAGGGGTTCAGAAGAGGATGTGGAACAAAGTATATAATTGCCGATGCCAGATGGATCTTAGCTGAAAACTGAGAATACTTGAAAGATAGTGACAATGCAAAGGCACTTGACTGGATGGATCATAACAGATTATGGACAGCATTGAGAAGAATGGAAATTCAAGAGCATTTACTTGGGTTCATGTGGAATGTACACATGTCTCAAGAGACAGTTGGTAAACAAAACAAGGGAGCACTGCATGGTTTAAGATAAAAAAAAAGCTGTGTATGTTAGCATTATATTCTCTCACGATGCTACACAATCCTCATGCTCAGACAAACAGACAAAGAAGCTGGATTCAATGAAGAAGAACACAGCATCAGGCTTGGAGGAAGGTTGTTAAGCCATCTGAGCTGTACAGTTCCCATAACCTTAGTTGCTGAAAATGAGGCAGACTTGAACACTTGCTAATGAAGATCAAGGATTTTGGATTTCCATAGGGATTACAACTTAGTGTCAAGAAGCCCCAACTCCTGACTGGACCAATGGCTAGCATCATGATAAACAGAGAAAGGGTAGAATTTTCTAGCATTTCATTTTGCTTGACTCCACGATGAGTTCTCATGGCTGATTTCTGGAATATAGCCTTTCTTCCTAGACCATCTTAGTCTGGATGGAAGCTCCACAGAAACCTGGGTGTCACAGAGTTATAGCAACCTCCCTGACAGATGGGTGAGGACTGCACTTGAGGTATATTTGCCAGAATCACCAGCACGGAAAGCAAAAATTTTAGCACTGTGTCAACACTCTGTTCATAATAAAAAAATATATTGCCATTGAGTCAATCTTCACTCAGGTCAACAGAGGAGACCTGCCCCTTTGGGTTTTGGGGACTGTATCTCTTTATGGGAACAGAGAGTCTCATCTTTTTCCCAAGGAGCAGTTGCTGGATTCCAACTGCCGGCCTTGCATTTAACAGCCCAGCACATAGCCCATGGCATAACCACAGAAACAGCTAATACTCTTTGTAGCCAGAGGATTTCTTACTCTGTAAGCACTTCTGTCAAGGTAGCGTTACTATTGAAGCCCAGACTTATTTGGGCCTATGCACTTGTGGCATGACGGGTATTAAGAACTCAGACTTTGCGGTCACAGGACCTTGGACAAGTGACCTTGGACAAGTAATGTTGTGACCTTCTTGAGCCTATTGCCTCACAATTGTGGTGGGGATTTCATAAGGAAAGTTATTTTGGAATTTCACAAAGTCCCGTAGTATATAGTACATGTCCAATAAGTGATGGCCATTGATGGTGTTTTCTAGACATCATTAAGCACAAATGGAAGTCCCACTGTGTGCTTGTCCCTGCACTCTGAGGATGATAATGAAATTAAGCCCTGTCCCCACCTTAATCCCTTCACAGCAGCCCAAGTTGCATACAGAACAAAGAAAGACCTTCCCTCCCCTGAGGGGTGTAGGGACCAGCAGTTCAGATTTATCATTTAGGAAGCATCTGGTTCTTTGGTGAAATATCACCCTCATGAACAAACACAGTGCACGCGTTTGACCTTTTTTTCCAGGAGCGTTGGCTGCCTTGCTGCTCACTGAGAGGAATGGGGAAGACTCGGGCAGAGACACATGTCAAGTTCCTGTGCGTAGGGTCACTGGAAGGGTGCTGGGGTGAGGAACCCCGGCCCCAGAGCAGCCATGCAGCTCGATTTGAGGCTGACATGAATCAACCTGACCCAGTTATTCTAATGGGCCAAGCAATCTTCTCCACATCTGCAGGTGCAGAATCTGGAAAGGAAATCAGCCTAGCAGATGCCAGGACTTCGCCTCGGACACTGACTGTGGAGCGTTCCCTGCCGGGCACCTTGTCTTTGCTGGAGCGCTCTCTGCATTGGCATCTAGCGCTTCTTAGGCAGAACCGAGAAGCCCTGGCTGGCGAGCTCTCGTGGGTTAGTTTTCAGGTGACGTCAAGGAGTGGCTTTCTCAGTCCTGTGGTGGGTTGAGAGGGATGGAGGGAAGCAGGGAGTCTGGATTCAATGGAAAGGGCTAGAAGTCATGCTGCAAAACCTGAACCCTGTCTTTGGGTGAGAGTCAAGTTACACCTTTCTTCACCACTAGTGGGTTGTGTGGCTGAGCACGAAGCTGCCCCCAATAGTTCCTCCTGTTCTTCAGTGATAGGATCTTCTCCTGGGGTCTTTATGGGAGGAGCCAGGAGAGCAGATAAACAACAATAGAAGTAGAGCAGAAGAATTAGAAATGAATATCTGAGAGTACCTATTTCTATGATGACTTTCGTAGTCCAACCCCCACTCCTTCTCCCAGCCCAAGAAACTAATACCAGTGCCTTCAAGTCAACTCCATTTCCCCTGACTATATAGGACCCAGGAGAACAACTCCGAGTCTCCAAGACTTCTCCATGGAATGGCTGATGGCCTTGAACGACTGACCTTTTGGTTAGCAGCCGAATACTTTTAAGCTCTGTGTCCCCAGGTCTCTTCATCACGAACCAGGAGTCTGCAAATGGCTGGGCGAGAGATGGGGTTGGAACATTACCAGGGAGGAAGCCAGGAGGCAACAAATAGGAGAGTGGAGACCGCGGGAAATATTTTCAATACAGCACTGCTGAAAGGAGTCCGCCTCTCGCATTCCCTTGACCTCCCTTTTATCTGCTTTATTTGCAGCCGGTATCTCAGATTCTGCAAATGCATCAAGAACAAACAAACACACGAAAATCAATGCAAACTAGACAAGGGACCTTTTTAGGCTGGAAAGTGGAGATGGCAGGAGGTCTCCATTAATCCTCTTCCCAAAGGGCTAGTGGGCTGGGTGGGAGGCAGGGTGGAAGTTAGGAGGTAGGCTCCTGAGATTGCGTGTCCCGTCCATGCACTTCCCCTGTTCTCTGCTCCCACACAGCAACTAAAAGCCTAGTCTGAGGGACCTCTCCACAACCCTCATGGAGGCCACCCTCATGGAGCCCTCAGTGTGGTCAGACCTCCAAGTCCTTCTTCCTCTCTGTACTGTTGGGGACCCGTTTCAAAGGTCGGTGGCTCAAACCCACTAGCCTTTCTGAGGGAGAAAGAGAAGGCTTTTTATTTCTGTAAATATTCACAACGTTGGAAACCCATAGGGGCAAATTCTACTCTGTCCCAAATCAGAGCAGGCAGTGCGTTCAGTTTGGGTTTGGGGTGTCTCGCCGAACCCTCCAAAGGGTCGGGATGACTACGCAGGACCGAGACTTGTTTCCCAAAGACACTGTCCTTGATTCTCCGTTCTCCCTGCACCAGCGCTCACTCCACGTAATCAACAAGGAGCAATCCTCCATGCCCAAAGGACCCGATTTCTGCGTATGGTAGAGTGGCCCCATCTATATCCCAGGAAGGAAAAGCAGACATGGGTTAAATGACCCCAAGGGGTAAACTCAGTTTGGCTGGAAACGGCATTTGCCTTTGCAAAAGTCCTTCTTTCATTTTTGCACCGTCAGAGCTGTTTTTAAATGTTGTTTTCCGGTCTTTGAGCATTCTGTCTGGGCTGCTCTCACACTTTCCTGAACAATTTTCAAACATTACACCCTCAGTCCTGCCAGATGTCGGGTGAGGGAGGTCAAGCCTTCAGGCAGTGTGGGCAGGGGAGCTGAGAAGGGACAGGTTGGATTCAGAGAACTCAGGAGCTGTGTACCCTGCCCCGGCGAGGAGCCTTCTCTGACGGCAGCTTGAGCTTGGGATTCATTTCTCTCCGAGCCACAGCCTCACTTTCAGAGAGGGTCATCTTCCCCAGTGGTTAGAGCGATGGCTCGGGGGCCTCAGTGCAGACCACTTTCCTTCTGGGTGACGCAGGGCGTGATGTCTGATTGTTCGCTGCTCCTGTCTCCTCATCCTCTGCTGGGGGAGATCAGCGCACTCACCACATGAGGAGCCCTTCAGTTAGGACACCTCCAGCGTCTGAAACCATGCCTGCCACCCAGGTAGCATTCAAGCAGGGTTCACTAGCACAACTCTGACGGGGCCCAGGTGGCACAGCAGTTCAGCTCTTGGCTGTTAACCGAAAGGTCGATGCTTGGAACTCCTTCAGCTGCTCGGGGAGAAAGCACCCAGAGTTATTTCCTGGGAATACTGACATCGAGAACATTCTCAAGGGCCGTCCCTCTTGGTCCTGTGGGCTGGCTGTGAGGTGGCGTGGGCAGGATGGCATCTAACCACAGCTCAGTTCTGGAAGCTTTTAGTTCTTCGCCACTTGTGTCTTCTGTGCAACAACACTCAGGGTCATGCCGGCTTCACTTGTCAGGCCTAGAGAACGAGCCTCCGAGAGGTGAAGTAACTTTGCTAAAATCAGACACTTGCCTCAAAGGGACCGGGAATGGACCTGAAACCCGATGGAGTTTAATTTCCACACACCTTGCATTTCCTACCTCCTGTTAAGGGCATTTCAGTAGGTGCTTTCTGTCCTCTCTGAGAAGTTGAGTCTCCAAAGAGTAGAATCCGGGGCTGACCCCGGTGGCATAAGTGGTTGAATGCAGAACTACAGCCCACAGGCTTAGTGGTTCAAGTGCTGCGGTGGCTCTCAGGAGCAGCACTGGGTAGTGCCCATGGCCACCAGAGGCAGTGATGCCTGCCCCCCCCACCCCACCCCCCAGCAAAGAGCAGAATCCTCATCCAGTTCGCCTTTGAAATGGCCCCGAGTACTTAGTATGGGATGGTGCTCCATAGGTATTTATGAAATAAGTAGTGAATATGGAAGACAATGCAACCGAGTCCCTACTGTGTGCTAGACCCTTGATGAGACATCTCTTTAAAGTCTCACAGGGCAGGTATTATTTTGTTTTACAGCTGAGAGAGCAACAGAGGACTCTCTTAACTCCAAAGTTAAGAAAGGAGATTAGATGCCAGATGACCTTTTAATGGCCTTTCCAAAGATACACTTAGAAGAAAATGGAATTTTAATGCTGAAAGGAACTGCACGGAGGCAAAGATAATGCATTTAACCACCGCTTTCTCGTGGAAGGCAGGGTAGTGGGATGAACGGAAGCTGGGGAATGCAAGAAAACTTTCCCACCCTTGGCGGTAGCACTTCCTAGCTGTGTGACATTAGGCTAGCCCCTTAACCTCTCAGAACCTCACTTTCCTCATATCTCAAGTGAAGCAGGTCATGTCCCACCTCAGAGTTGGTCTGGTGACAAATGTTTACTGTGTTCCTGCTCTAAGTCAAGGCCTAATTCTAGGCACTGTGCATGGAGAAGTGAAACAGCTCTGGCCTCCTGGCAACATACAAGCTACCACAGAGTGACAAAACAGACAGACTGACATGGGAGTAGTTGAAGAAGAGTTTAGGGTCATGGAACATGTGGCAGAAAATATCCACCTTCAACAGATGGATTTCACCTTCTTTAACACCGGTGAAAGATTTAGCAAGAGAAAGACAGGATGTCACTATTAGTTTGGCCTGGTGCAAACCTTTGGTGACTTTGGCGACAGTCCTTTCATTGGACACTTGGTAATGTATGCGTGACTGGGAATGACAGAAGGCCGGGTGGGAGGAAGTCAATATCACACATGGAGACAAGTTTCAGGGAGTTTATCTGAGACATATGGTAATCGCTAGAGGGGGCTGTGGAGCCCAAAAGATTGTTTAATGCTAAATGACATTATGATTCATGCAAGCCATTGTCAGGAAGAAATGAATTCATATTTCAGTAAAATAATTAGCAAGCGGTGCCTGGAACACAATACATGCTTGATAAATAAGGACTATTATTATTATTTGGAGCCTGGGTGGCACAAGTTGCTTGCAACCAGTTGCTAACACACAGGTTGGCAGTTGGATCCCACCCAGTGGCGCCCCAGAAGGAAGGCTTGGTTGGAAAAGTGCTTTTGTAAAGATCGCAGCCAAGAGAACCCCAGGGAAGCCGTTCTAGTCCATAACACCTGGGGTGGCCATGAATCAGGGGCCAACGTCACAGCAGCCAACAACAATGAAGATTCCTCATATGATATTCAACCTGGTTAAGGATGACCTATTGTGTCCTAGGGGCCCCAAGGGCTACACACCAAGCTTTGGAAGCCAGCATTTTTTGTCTCTTTCGTGCTGTCACCACTAGTTCTGGCCTGAGAGCTGTGAGTGGAAGTGCCGTGTGACACGTTACAGTTGGAACTGTTAAATGGCCAGTGTGGGGCTCTCCGGAGCTCTTTCCCCTCGATAGGGGATGATGGGGGCACATGCCAAGACAGAACTTGAACTGCACTACAGTAAAGAAGCTATCTGGAGACCCATATAATATGAATGAGAACAAAGCTTCTGTAGAAAACTGCTGAAGCTGTGAGCTTTTCTGCAGCGGCTCCTTGCTTCTCCTGACGGAATCAGCAGGAGTCTTTCCCGAGAGGATGGTGCTGGGTGTCCAACAGTGAATCCATTAGTGTTCCCAGAAGTACTGGGGGCTGTGGATGTTGTGAAGGAGAGGCACGGGGTTTTATGGGAATGGCTAGCAGGGAATCTAACTAGGCTGGGGACTCAGAAGAGCTTCCTTTAATTTCAGGTGGGACGTGAGCAGTGGCGAGGCAGCGAGAGAAAAGCAGGGCTGGAGCACTCTGAACAGAAGAATGAAATGGATTTGAAAGTTAAGACTCAAGCAAAGTCTGATCTATTTTAGAGACTCACAGAACAGAGTTTGTGGAGTGTATGGGGGTGAGGGGGCGAGTGACCCAAGGTGAATGCATAGACTCAGGGCTTAGGTAATATGGGTGTGGTCATTTAATGCATTTTGAATTTTATCCTCTTGTCAGAGCTGGGTCTAGAAGCTGTTTTTTTTTTCCTAGCTCCCAACCTCTGTCCTCTTCTTAAATTGCAACAAGAAGGCATTTGGATCTGAAGCATCTAACTTGAATCGCTTTCAGAAACAAACCTAGCAAAGACCCCAGGCTCTCTAGAACAGGGAGGAAGATGGCTTGCCTCTTTCAAAGTCTTCAGGAAGAGGGAAGGAGCCTTGAGTCTTCATGGATACAGAGAGAATGACCACACCTCACTTTTGGAACTCACAGCCACTTTGCTGGTGAAGGACATCAGACAGAGCCAAGCCCATTCTACAGAAGAGGCAATGCATAGTCTGGCAGTCCATGCAGCTTGAACACCTTAAGGATTTGAAAGGCATCTTCTTTTTCTTTGGGATTCTGAGGAAGCAGTTGCACAACACTTAACAGCCAAGTAAGAAAGTGAAGCAATCCTCTTTACCATACTCCCTATGGTAGTCCAAGCTAACTTGAGAAATTCGTGGAGACTCATATATGTGTCTAAGAAAAAGCTTTATATAAAGAATAATTGCATATTAAGAGATGATCCCAGCCCTGTCCAGATCAAATCCATAAGGCCAATATTTTCCCATATGTCTGATACCAGTCTATAAATTCCTCTTCAAGCTCACACAGCACATGCAATGGTGCTGAATGCAGGAAGCTCTCAGGCCATTGGGTGGAAAGGCTTGTGGATCCAGTGGCAGTGGCAAGCATCTCAGTGCTGGCAGGGTCTCCACCTGACTCCTCTTTCTTCCAGGATTCTAGTGTAGCTCCATGTGTCTTGTCTGTAGGGAAGTCTCACAGGGAGTGAGTCGGTGTCTCACCTCCAGCGAGCTATGTATCTCCTTGACCCCACCAAATGA
>PVJH01011857.1:20016-67012 GCA_004026705.1 Nesogale talazaci | reverse complement strand
GTCTGGCCCCAGCTATCCCCGTGGAGCCTTCCAATGTTGCCTAATGGTGTTTGACCACCTCCAATCCATTGAAGGCCTTCGGTGTCCACTTTCTAGAACCTCATTGAGACCCATACATAAAATAAAAGCATCCTGTCGCAATGCACCCATTTTCTCTCTGGTTTCCCTTTTTATTTTTCTTAGTTAATTTAAAACGCAGCGTTAGGAGAAAAGAAGGGACAGGAAAGCAATGTGAAGAATGTTCCAGATAGATCATTTTGTTAGTTTTTATAAGTTAGTCTTTGCTTTCATTTCTGGTTTTTTAAAACTTTCTCCATCCTCTTTCCATTTGCAGTGACATCATAACATGAGGCATTTTGCTCTGCACAAAATGCTAAGTATCCCTTGTCCTATAGAAAGTATTTGAGAACATATTCACACAGATACATTTCCATCTAATTCACAGGTTTATTAACTTAACAGCTGATAGTGTGGGAGCTCCACATCACCATTTTATTTTACTCAGGCTATTCTGATTTTTCAAACAATACCTGCCACGCACACACACACACACACACACACACACACACACGACTGTGAACATTAGTATTTGTCTGGTGAAATTTTCTGTTGCAATGGAGTGGGGGACTATTACTTTCAATTCTCAAACTCATTTTCAGTCTTGAGCAACTAAGGAGCCTTAACACATTTCTTTGGATTACAGCCCAACAAAACATCACAACACCACGAGGACACCACAAATTTCTTTAAATTTCTTCATTTCATTAATGAAGTAAAATGGAATGTTACTAAGAGAACCCATTCTTCTCCCCCACCCTGCCGGCCCACAGCCCTTCACATAACTCCTACTAAGATCAGTGGTTAAAGAACAAGGAGAAAACTCTGATGATCAGAGGTTGTTTAAATTTTCATGGAATTATTGAAAGTTGGTAGCTCTATGCCAGAGTTGCTTGAGAGGCCTGTATGTAGAATATTGAAATTCCATCAGCATGAGAAAAGAATAAGCTTTACTTTATTATTTTGGAGCATCCAGATTTGGTCAGGGAAATATATATAAGGATGTTATGATGGATAAAAACTCATTGTTTTGAAAAATCAATTCACATATGAACTTAAAAAAATAAAAGAAAACATGATTTGCATTCTGGATTATGAATTGGAAAGGGTGTTATTTTATGAAAGTGCTCAGTTAGGTCTGTTTATGTTATTAAGTTGGATAATATAAAGTACATATCCATCTCGTTTAAAAAAGAAAGACAAAATACATCATTTTTAGTAATTAGGCCCATTTATCTTAAATTTATATTTCTTTGAGTTGGCTCTTGAAATCAACCATGAAACCAATCTATTTATAAGATTTTTAAAAATAAATGATTTTCAAACTTTCTGGAACACAAAATATCTGATGCAATATTTCAACTAACTACACTTAAATGCAAACACACATGTATCAGTTGAAAGCTATAGAGTTTGATGTCTACGTTTTCTTTTTTTTTTTTTTTTTACATTTTCTGAGACCTATAAATTGGTCCAGGATTACTCTTTCAATGCAAATAAAAATATTCATTGGCTATAGGTATGCACCTTGGTCTAATGTAAAATTTAGTTAAAAATTGGTAGACCTTATACTAATAAAATTACAGTAAGGAATGATAGACAGTCCACAGCAGAAAAGCAGACTGCAATGCAATTGCAAATGATTAAAAGTGAACCCATTAAATTAATAAAACTATACGAATATGTAGTGTTGAGCGGCCATCAGTGGTTCTCAACTGTGGATCGCAATCCCTTTGGGGCTCGAAGGACCCTTTCACAGGGGTTGCCTGATTCATAAGAGTAGGAAAATGAGAGTGATGAAGTAGCAAGACAAATCATTTTGTGATTGGGAGGCTCACCCCAACATGAAGAACTGCATGAAAGGGTCGCAGCATCAGGAAGTTGAGAATGCCTGCATGGGCTGTTTCCTGACCACGGCAACCCTGCAGATGACAGAATAAAGCATCAGTCGCCTGGTCCGACGCCAGCCTCACAATCGTCCCTGTCCTTGTGCTCATTGCCCCAACCATGGTGTCGACCCATCTGGAGGAGTAAGCCTTCCTCTTTCCTGTTGCCCCTCAATGGTGCCAAATATCATGTCCTTCTCTAAAGATTGGTCTCTCCCAACAAAGCATACAAAGTATTTAAGATGAAACCTCACTATTTTTGTATTCGGGCTATATTTCTTCCCAGTCTTATTTGTTTATTCTTTTGGCTGCCTGTGGTAATTTTACATTCTTCACCAGCACCACACTTCCAATGCTTTGATTCTTCTTCAGTCTTCCTGATTCAATGTCCACTTTGCATATGCCCATGAGGCGATCCAAAAGTCTTCGTGATGGATCAGGTGCAGGCTGCTGCTCAAAGTTGCATCCTTGCGTTTCATACTCTAAAGAAATTGTATGCAGCAGACTTTTTTCTTCTCATGGGAACATTCCATTACCTTTATTTTATTTTTTATTTTTATTTATTTATGAATCATTTTTTGGGTACTCGTACATTGCTTTTCATCATACATGGTTCAATACATAGTTACATATCCTGTATCAAACACCCCCAATTGCCTGTGCTCATCAACATTCTCCCAACATCGGCCTTTCCCCTTGGGCCCCTGATATGAGCCACCCTTCCTTCCCCCTCCAGTCTTCCCCTCCCCCCAGGCCTCATTACTCTGCAGTCATTATTGTTTTGTCATATCTTACACAGCCCGACATCTCCCCCTGCCCACTCCTCCTTACGTCCATCCTCCAAATAGGAGACAGTTTGCAGATCCCCACAACTGGCTTCCTCTCGTCACTCCACCCTCCCTCCACCCATCCGGCAACTTCACTCCCACCAATGACCCCGAGGGGTTCATCCACCCTGAGTCCCCTGCATTTCCTGCTCCCATCTCTGCCAGGGCTCCTCCTCCAGTCCAGCGGGAGCTGCAGGGCAGAATTGGGACCGTGGTGTTTGGGGGAAGGGAACATTCAGGAAATAGAGGAAAGTTTTATGCTTCATTGCTACCTCACTGCCCCTTGATTGTCCCATCTCCTCCCCATGACTCCCCTGTAAGGGGGTGTCCAATTGCCCCCAAGTGGGCTTTGGGGTCCCCACGCCGCTCTCCCCCTCATTGTTACTGATTACAGTCTTGTTCTTTGGTGTTGGATGTCTGCTCCCATCGACCCCTGGTGATCGCACAGGTGGGTGCGCTTCTTACAGCAGCAGATTTGCCCAGTGCAATGGGCTCTTCGATCTCTTGACTACTCTTCACATGAGTGTTGGTTGCGGACCCAAGCAAGGCAAAAACTCGGGCAGCATCCATCTTCCCTTCCCTTCTCAGGATACTACCTGCGGGTCCACTTGTGCAGACTTAGGTTTCTGTACATTGAGTCATGAGCCATATTGGAGGCTGTAATCCTTGATTTTCTACAGCCAATGCTTCAAGCCCTCCTCCCTTTTGAGGAAGCAATCTTGTGTCCTCTGCATGTAGAGGATGTTAATAAGTTTTCCTCAAATCCTGATGCGTCATCTTTTTCATATAATCCTGCTTCTCTGATTATTACTCAGCATACACATTAAATAAATATGGTGAGGGGAGAGAACCCTGAGACACCTTTCCTGATGTGAAGCCATGCAGTAGTCCCTTGCTCTGTTCATACAATTGCCTCATGATCCATATAAAAATTCTGTATAAGTAAAACAAAGTGTTCTGGATATGCGAGTATAACAATGAAAAAATATATCTACTAATCTATCTGGCAAGGCCATAAAGAGTGATAATGTTGCATGAGGGCAAGGGAAGGAGAAACGATATGTTGTTGGTAGAAGCTTAAAATATCAAAACTTTGTGAGCAATTAATTCAATCAATCAATTTATACAGTGTACGTTCATTGACAACCTTGTTGTAGCAGTTTGCCTTTTAGAAATACAAGAACAAAATGTATATGGCTAACAAATGAAAATCTGCATACATATGATAACTTTACATATGAAATGCCAATCAGTCATTAAAAAGTGGATTAGACACAGCTATAATAACATGATATAATAAATCCAATATATTATATATACTACATTATAACATTGTTTACAAGGAGGATTTACAATTTTACAAATCATGTGCCAAATTGCTAACATTCTGTCTTCCTGATCAGCCAATAGAGAAGATATCATTATATTATTACTGGCACAAAGTATGCATGCATGCTATTGATAATAATATTTCATAGATTGAATAAACCCTGGCTAAACACAGTTTATAACACAGTTTGGCTCTGACCAAAGGCAAACTCAGGTCCATGGAGTGCATTGCTACTCACAGAGATGCTACAGCCTAGAGTTGAACTGCCCCTGTTGATTCCCAAAGCTTCACATCTTTAGGAGAGCAGAAAACCTCATGCTTCTCTTTAGTAGTTGCTAGAATATTTGAACCTCCAATGTTGTGGTTTGCAACCAATTTTATAGCCCTCTCTGCCACCCTGGCTCCTTCAATCTTGCTCTAAATGGTACTGTCTATTGGTAGAAGCTTAAATCAGCAATGAGTGTCTGTTCTAACCAGTGTGCCAACAGCCCTAAAATCTGATGCAGTAAAACTCAAGGAGTGGCTATTATCAGTTCAAACATAAGGAGCAGTGAATCTCTGAAGCTGTGATACTATGTATCATTTCTCTCTTTTTTAACTGTTTCAATATTTCTATGTACCTGTCACTTCATCTGCTTATAAAATGAGAATACTCATTATACCCATTAGGACATCTCAACATGTAGTGACCTGGAGGACAGAGTTGAGTCGAATGGCCCACAGTGTGTCCAAGGCTCTAAATCCTTTTCAGAGCTGATGGCACCTCTCTCTCACAGAAATACTGGTGGAGTCTAATCACTGACCTGCTGGTTAACACGGAGTGCTTAAATAAATTCATCCAAACAGACAGTTAAGCTTCCTCTCTCTAGAAGTGTTTCATTCATACTGCTATGACATTGTTGTTTATACATGCTCTCTAGTTGGCTCTAAATTATGGGCCAGAAAAGTTCCTCCCCACAGACTTTCCTAGGCGTCCATTATTAGAAAGCAGTTCTCCAAGTTGACTTCCCACTGAGACCCTAGGTGTGTTTGAACAACCAAACTTTTGATTAGTAGCCTAACCCTCACCTTTGGTCCTGGGTCTTTTTTCTATCATGCTGCAATCACTAAAAAGGGTTGCTGTGCCCCTGTACTTCCAGTAGTCATGGTTGGAGGATGTATTCTCTTCTAACTAATGGCATTTAAAATATAGAGGTTTTCAGAGAAGGGAGAGTTTGAGCAAAATATTAGTAGAGGTAAAACTGAGAAACATCAAGAACTTTTATGTCATTCAGATTTTTATTTTGTTTTGAGAAATCATTTTGGGGGACTTTTATAGCTCTTATAACAATGCATACATTGATTCTATCTGTTTGAGCCCTTGGTATCAGTTCCTCCTCTTTTTTTTTCTCCCTCCCTGACCCGCTTATCAACATGGATCCCTGATAAATTATAAATTATTATCGTTTTAATATCGTGCACAACTCACTGTCTCCCTTGACCCACAATACTTGTCCCCCTGGGGAAGGGGCGTGCTATGTATCATTCATTGCAGTTAGTTTCCAGTTTCTCCCCCTTCTTCCCCCATCTTATTCTTATGTTCATGGTGTTGCTTTTTTCGTTGCTGTTCTTGAGGGGTTCATCTATCTTAGAGTCCTTTAGTCTAGAGAGCTCTTATCTGTGCCAGTGTACATGCTCTGATGTAGCCAAATTTGTAACTTAGAACTGGGATCATGATAGTGAAGCGGGTGGAACATGTTAAAGAACTAGAGAAATGGCATGCCTTCTGTAGGTGCTATGCTGCACCTTGTCTGTCCTGTTCTTTCCTTGTTGTCCTTCCATGAGGGCAACAGATGAGCTACAAATGGGCTGCAGTACAGACGGGCTCTGGTTCTCACTCTGACCTCATCATTTGCATCTCCATATTTGTTTGTTTAAAGTCTTCTGATACTGGATTTTCCTTATCCCATTAATCACACATGTTGTGCTTCTTCCATGTGGACATTGCTAGATGGTCATTGGTCTAATTTCATGCCTTTAAGACCCAAATGCTGTATCTTTTAATAGCCAGGCACCATTAGCTTTCTTCACCATATTTGCTTATGCACCCATTTTGAGGTCAGTTCCATGTTAGCTGTTCTAGTTAGTTGGTCTAGCACAGTTATATGAACAGAAATTGTTTTTTTTCTGATTCTTATGACAAATTTCATCATTTAACTGTGCTCTTTAGACGCAGGGATGGTGAGACTTTGTTTCATGTGATATGGATATGTTGTCAGGAGAGACCAGTGCCTGGATAAGGACCTTGCATTTGGTAAAGTGGAGAGCAGCAAAAAATATGAGGGGCCTCAACACGATGGATGGATACAGTGGCTATAACAAGGAGATCAAACATAGAAATAATTGAGGATGGTGCAGGCCTCGGCAGTGTTTCAGTCTTTGAACATAGGATTTCTATGAGTTGGAACCAATTCAACAGACTCTAACAACAACAAAAACAAATTTAATATAGAAGGTTTTTAAAGGTGGTTTGGCATAATGGATATAAAAATTTGCATAGTTCCACTAAAGCTTGGTGTCTAGCTGTCCTGCAACTCATGCTACTACTGTGTTTCAAACAAATAGGGAAGGCTGTGTAGGCTGCTATCACAGACATAGTGATGCCCATGCCAGGAGAAAGCTAGCAAACCTGTGGGTCAATGGATGTAGAGAGCAATCCAGATCTTGGAATTGAGAACTACATGGACATGATGGAGTGGAAACTGCTGGTCTTAAAATCAGACCACAATCCTGGTTACATGTGGAAAGCAGGCCATTTTCATTTATTTCATTATTCTTATTGTCAGCAGCACCTCTCTTTGAGAGCAGAATTGAAGGGCAGATGAATAAGATAAGACAAGACAGCCTTGGAAACCTCAGCATCCTAGAAATACTAGTTTCCTTCCACTATTTTCCTTTGGGATGCATGATCAGTAGACCAAAGCAGTCACAATTTAGGGACATCATTATGAATACAAAACAGAGCAGGCATAAAAAAAGACAGTGTCAGGTCATAGGCCACCCTAGTCAGGTAAGGAAGGTTCAAGCTGGTTCATGGCTTATGAAATCAAGACGAAAGCTAACAGAGAACCTTAGCCCAGCCAACTCCTCACTGCTAACAGGAAGCTTTTATCTACAGCTTTTGAGAGAAGCACAAATCAAATGGGACTCTAATTCCTGTGTAGAGTTGTTCTCTCTCCTCTGGTCCTCTAATTAGTTGCAATGGCCACATAGAACTCACAGATAATGATCGTAATTATGATGCTTATTAGGGAAAGCAACAAGTTACAATTCAGGTGAAAAATGTTCAGGATATAGTAAGCCAGTCAGGACAGTTTCTTCTCTGCCAAATCTGTAGGAAAGCCTATCCCTGACCTTCAGTCTGTTGACCTGATCTCTGTACTGTTTGGGTAATATCACAAAGCTCTTTTAGAGATTCCAGTAAGTGCTCAAAGGGAATATCACTTCATCCCAGGACACCCAACCTCACCAGTGTGAGTCAGAAGTCTTAGATACGACAGTTAAGTACCTAGAGGCCCCACTTGACAAGCAGACTCCTGCCCCAAGACATACAAATGTATTTGCTCTGTGACCTTGGAGATGAGCCAGTTTGGAGAAAGCCTCGTGGTTCTGAGTTTCACTGCTAACTGCAAGGTCTTCCATTTGAAATCACCAACAGCTCTGCCAGATAAAGACTGAGAGTAATATTCCTAAAAATATGCCTAGTCTCAGAAACTCCTGAATACAGTTGTACCCTGCTTTATACGGTCACTATGAGTTGGCATGGACTCAATGGCAGTGAGGGAGAGAAAAAGGGAGCGCAGAGTGAGTGGGTAAGTGCTCTTCTTTGCCCCCTCTCTGTCTCCTGCTCTGGTCCTGCTTACTTCTGTGTCACTCTTCCAGTGTCTCAACTACCACCTGGATCAAGACTATTCAATGTACAGGGCTCTCAGGATCCCAAAGACACACTTCACTCTTGGTTCTTCTCCCTTGTGTGTAGTACGGTGTCCTTCCTTGTTTTCAGACGAGATTTGGTGCATTCAGGCTGGTATGGCCGTAGACCTTCCTTGTTTACAAGGTGGCTTTTTGTATGCTCCTCTCCTTGGCAATCACAAAGAACCCTGTGGTGCTAGCTATACAATCTGCTGTCAATTGAAGACTTAAGAGGGAAAAGGTGGAGTTTAGTCTGCCTGTCAGGTCATAGCTTGATGACCTGGTTTGGGGGTGCTAAAGGAGATAAAATAGCTCACTGGAGATGGGACACTTGAACACTCTCTCTTAGACATTACTGACCATGAACCTGATGGAGCTACACTGACGCAGTCAGAGCCTGGAGCTGGAGACCCACACCCATGCTAGCACCACCATGGATCCACAAGACTTTCCACTCACTGGCCTGTAATCTTCCTGTATTAGGTATTATCGCATGGCTGCGTGAGTCTAAAAAGGAGTTTATGGACTAGAATTGGGCATACGGATAAATATACGTATGGACTTGATCTGTATGGGGCTGGGATGTTTTTTTAATGTGTAATTTATCATTTATATAAAACTCTTATACGCATATGAATCTCTTTGAATTTGTTTCTCTAGTCTATCTGGACTAACACACCTGTTAACAATCACAATCCAATTAGTATCTCCTCCAACCTTATTACCCAAACCCACAAGGGCACATGAAGGCAGGAGGAAAAAGGGCTGTGGCCAGAAGAGCCCTATGAAATAATTCACTTCTCCAGAGGTGTCAAGGCCATGAACTTTTAGAAACAGATTGAATGGTTCTTTTTTTTTTTTTTTTTTGAGGTGCCTTTAGGTCTATATAAATGTTTCCTGTTAATCATTTTCTTTGCATTTGTGGGCTTATTTTACATTAAAGCAAAGGGAGTTTTGTCATTTTTTACTGTAGTAAGGACACTCTTTCATCTACTTGAACTTAACAACTGTGTGGGCTCCTTTTTGTCCAGGTCTCTCAAGGTTAACACCGATGGCCCCACAACAATCCTCCCTGCTGTGGGAAGTCCTGGGTGGCTTTCTGAGTCTACGAAACTGAGGAGTTTCCAACCAGGGCAGCAGCACCGCTGCATTCCCTTGCCGGACTCACTCGGCTAGAATCACATGAGACTCCTGCTTCTAGATTGTAGACAGACATTCTGTCCAAATGCCTTCATTCTTCTGGTGGCTTGATATAGGGAATTGGGGACAGAAGATTGCAGGAATCTTCAGCCTATCACCTAACCTACAGATTTTGGACTTAGCAGCTCCTGAAATTGTATGTGCCACTTTCCTAAAATATTGGTTTTGTTATTTCCCATGACTTACATACTGTGGTAGTTACATAATCTAGTATCCGTTTGGGACTTGAGAGGATCAAGAGTGAAGGGGTGAGTCTAGCCTGTCAATCTGGTCATGGTCAATGAGGCCTCTGTGTGAGCACAGCCTTCTCCTGAGAAATCTGGGAACTCCTGGATTTCCTCCTTGGAGTTGAGAGGGACTCTCTCTCTCACTATTCACTCCCTTGGAGACTAATTTTCTTCTCATCCCCTGACAGACACTCTCCCAACAAGGCTCATGGCACTAAACCCTGGGAGCTGGCAAACCTACTCTGATGTAACCAGACCTCTGGAGTTAGAGAGGCCACCCAGAGACCCCTGCCAGCACTGAGGAGTTTACAATGCTATTGGATCCACAAGTCTTCCAACCCACTGGCCTGTGATCCTCCTGCATTCAACATCCTTGTAGGTATTTCATGAGTATGAAGAGGACTTTATAGACTGATATCAGATATAAGGGCTAATTTTGGACTTCTGGACTTAGTCTGGACTGGGCTGGGATATTTTATCAATATTCATTTACTCTTGTTTATAAACCTCTTTCATATATATGAGTCTCCCTGGATTGGTTTCTCTAGTCTACCTAGACTAACACACATACACATGTATATGTATGTCTATGTCTATATATCTTTTATGTATATGTATATATCTGTGTGTATGTGCATAGGTATGTGTATGTGTATGTGCATATAGGGATATAGGGATATGTGTATGTGCATATAGGGATATATGCACATATACCTATATGTGCATAGGTATGTGTGTATGTGCATAGGTATATGTTTGTGTATGTTTATATGCAATTTTGTGTGTATATGCACATATATATTTGTATCGAGAGAGAAAAGAGAAACACATGGTGTTAGTCTGGGTAGACTAAAGGAACATATTTCATAGACATGCATATGGATATAAGAAAAGGGTTTATATACAAAAGGAATGGAACACTGAGAAAGCATCCCCGCCCAGTCCAGTTCAAAGTCATAAGTCCAATATTAGCCCATATATCCGATACCAGTCTATGTCTTCTTCTGACTCATGAAGTCACAGGTCAGTAGGTGCAGAATCCTGGTGCTGACAGGGGTCTCCCCATGGCTCCTCGCTTCCAGGGCTCAGGGTTCATCAACAGCAGCCAGTGGTGGCAGAAGCAACACATCGCTGGCAGGCATCTCCACATGGCCTCTCCAGCTTCAGAGGTCTGGCTTCATCAGGGCAAAGCCGTGTGGCTTCTCTGGCTCCTCAGACACTGCCATCTTGTCTTGTCCATGATTAATCATCTCTGAGACTAAGTCCCAACCACTAGGGAAGATAGCTTCTCATCTTCACGAGGGAAATATCGCGAGATTTCCCAGAAGTCTCAGGAGGAAGCCATGCCCACTTAGAGGCCTCATTGGCTACTCAATGGCTATCTCCAGATTAACAGGCTAGACTCCACCCCTACCTTTCAATAATAAAACTAACATAAGCACATGACTGCCACACACATACATATATTTGTGGGGGTTTCTAAAAGTATATGAAAAATAGTTTTTCTAGAGACTGACTAAGGCACATGACAACACAGATCCTGACTATCAACCTGTTCAATTTTATGTTTATAGACACCTCAATTATCCTTTTATATAAAATTATAAATCCCTTTCTATGAAAACTCTCTCTTTTCTCTTGGTGTTCCTCTTCATATAACTTATGTAATAACACGCACTATACTTCACTGGCTTTCTTTTTTCCCTACCTGTCCTGACTGATTGCAATTGTGGACATTTTTTTTTTAGCTTAAAAAGATATCAATCACTCCATTGCCTAGAGGCTGCCATAAAAAGTATGTCCCCAGTCAATGCAATGACCACCATTATCAGCATCATCTCACACATATCATACATGTGAATGTGCACTTTTGATTCTTTCATCTCAGTCTAAGATGATTTCTCTGACTTTTGATACTATAATTTAAAAGTGCAAATATTCTCTCTTAAGCAAAAATCTACTTTGAAACAAGCATGGTGATGAAGTTGGTCATGGGTAGATAGAATCAGCATTCATAGAGATAGCAGTCCCTGACTAATGTGGTGGTGTACATTGAGCTCATCACCTGCAACAGGCCTCTCTGGAGTATTCCAAAGCACACACGTCACTTAAAAAACGAAAGTGTGCTGGACGCATGCCAGGGTATTTTCAATCATCTCAGATACACTAAGAAACTGGACAAAGAATGGGGACAACTAAAGAAGAATGGATACATTTGAATGATGGTGTTGACGAAGAATGTTGCATATACAATGGTCTCCGAGAAGAATAAACAAATAGGTCTTGGAAAAAGGACCGTCAGATTTCTCCTCGGAAGGAAGAATGGTGCAACTTCATCCTGTGGGCATTTGATCAGGACAGATCCAGTTTCTGCAGGAGGACATCATGCTTGGCAAGCTAGAGGAGCATTGAAAAAGCAGAAGGCTCTGAATGAGACGGATTGACACAATCACCACCTCACAAAGATTGGGCGGATGGCATGAGGCCAGGCAGTGTTGTGTTCTATGACAGAGGGCATTGCTATGAGTTGGAACCACCTTGATGACATCTAACCCTTCATAGAAGAAAAGGTGGCATGTGACTGCAAAGTGATCTAAAATGTAGAAAAAAATATAAAGGTAAAATATCGAGGTCTTCAAACCTCAAAATATTACAAAAGAACAAAAGGCATACTTTGAAGGCTACACTTTTCCCCTCTATAATGTAAAGTCAAGGAGGACACCTTCCTCGCAAACGGTTTCTCTGTGTGCTGCCCCAAACATGCTAATATAAGTTTCCATGTTTTAGGACTTGGCAGGAACAGTCTTATGAAAATAAAAGTGAGCCACTGTAAGTTCACTCCCTCCAGAGTCTCCATAAGTTATGTTCTTGTCTCTAGGCCAGGTCAGGGTGGCAATGGAAATAGTGGAGCTAGTTCTGGCACACCGCTTTTGACATTTAGGTAAAATTCATTGGGAAAAGAGTCATCTTAGGTTAACCTGAATCTGAGGCCTCATTATATTAGGGACATAAGTGCCCATTTTTGCAGTCCCCTTTTTAGTTTTCCAGCCAAATGTAGATGTGACTGTGGTCCTCACTGAGTGGTATGTGCTAGTTGTTTTATTTGGAGCAATGATCATATTTTATTTTCTAATGATTTCAATTCTAAAATCTTTCTGTGTGTGTGTGTGTATATACATTACATTGTTATTGTTGTGTGTTTTCTAGTTGGCTCCAACTCAGGGAAATCCTATGCTCAACAGAACAAAACACGGCCTGGTCCTGCACCATCCTTACAATGACTGGTCTAGTTAAGGCTCTAATTGGACCACTGGTGTCAATCCATCTCCCTAAGGCCCCCTTTTTAATTTTTTTTATTTTACAAATCAATCATGATTTCCTTCTCCAGCAACTAGTTCCTTCTTATAACACGACCAAAGGATATCTTGTACTCCTCTTTTAAAGGAGTATTCTGGTCACACATCTTTAAACCAGATTTATTCGTTCCTTCACAGTCCATGGTATAGTCAATTTACTCCACCAACACTCTAATACAAATATATGAATTATTTAGCCTTCCATATTCATCGTTCAACTTTCATAGGAGTATAGGACCATTGAAAATACTATGGCTTTGGTCAGGAGCACCTTATTCTTCTGTAATATTTTTTGTTCTTTTTATGTTAATAAGGTTTAAATTGTTACAGATCAAAATATTCAGCATGTGTGGAGGATTGGCAGGAGCTGCTGTTCATGGGATCAAATATTGCCTACCAGAAAGAAATCTGCCTATGAGGGGGTAGGAGAAGATCTAAAAGGGATAATAGCATCACTGATTTGGATCTTAATTGCCTGTCTATGGAGTTATTCTGGTCTTGAATCTGTAGAGGGGGTGCAAGGGCATGTTGACCCATTTCTAGTTCTTCTGTCTTCTGATGTCTTCATCTCCAGAAACATGCTTGTCACTGGCTTGCTTGTTTCCCTTCTCACAGCTACACTGACCTCTTGATGACCTGGACTAGAAACCATAAAATGGGGACCAACTGTGAACACAAAGGTACCAAGAAAATCATTCATGTTACAGACGATTTGTAGATACTTTGTCTCAAAGACCCGTGCCTGGGCTTCTATTCTAGAGCAGTGGTATCGCTTCTGTTTAACTACAGAGGTAGTAGGGTACCCAGGCGATAAACTTTTGAAATGATTCCTTCTAGATTTAAATGAAAATAAAAGAATAGGTTCCCTTGGGTTTTTTTTTTCATTTTATTTGTTTATTTTTTAACTTGTAATTTGCTTTTTTTAAAAAAAAATCCTTTTATTGGGGGTTCATGCAACTCTTATCACAGTATACACATAAGTCCATTGTATGTCAAGCACATCTGTACATCCACTGCGCTCATTGTTCTCAAAACATTTGCTTTCTATCTAAGCCCTTGACATCAGCTCCTCATTTTTTCCCTCCTTCCCCACAACACTTCCCATGAATCCCTGTTAGTTTATAAATTATTATTACTTTGTCATATCTTACACTGTCTGATGTTTCCTTTCACCCACTTCCCTGTTGACCAAACCCCAGTGGGGAGGTTATATGTAGATAATCATAATTGGTTCCCCCTTTCTACCCCACCCTCCCTCATGCTTCCCATATTGCCTCTCATATCACTGGTCCTAAAGGGATCATCTGTCCTGGATTTCCTATGTTTCTGACTCCTATGTGTGCCAGTGTATATCCTCTGGTCTAGCCATATTTGTATGGTAGAACTGGGATCATGATAGTGGAAAGGAAGAAGCATTGAGGAACTAGAGAAAAGTTGTATGTTTCATCATTGTTATACAATACACTAACTAGTTTATCTCCTCCCTGTGATCCCTCTGTAAGGAGAAGTCCGTTTCCTACAGATGGACTTTAGGTTCCTCACTTGTACTCCCCCTCATTTACACCAATAAAAATCTTAGTACCTTGATGCCTGATATCTTGGACACCCGCTAAGTGAAGTAAACCAATTGCAAAAGGACAAGTACAACATGAGTCTGCTGAGGTAAACCTTAAAAAAAAAGAAAGAAAAAGGGACATATGGAAAAGGCTACCGTATATAAAAATTAATAAGGTGAGGTCCAGGTAACATGGCACGGGCCAGATCAAGTCCCTTTGGTTTTTGATGGACAAAATCAAATCGACAGGTATGGAGTATACTGCACCATTCCTCCCTGAAGTAGGAATCGCGGAGAGTTATAGGGTCTATTGCGTTACAAGTGATGCCTCTATAAAGTCAAAATAACCTTTCCATGAAAATTATTTTCTTCTTTATTTATTTTACACATTCTTATTTAACAATACATGTCAAAAAGAATTTTGCTCTCTTTGAGTCTCATAAGACCATGTCTAATGGCTTGGGTTTTGGAATTCACATTAAATTTAAAGAAGTAACAATGTTTGAAAAAATACTCTGTTTCAATAAAGATGAAGCAGACCTTGAAAATACTGTTTTTTCTTTGAATAAAGCGAATGGGACCTAATGACCTATTTTTTTTAATTTTTTTTTTTTTAGGCATCACTGCCCTCAGGTGGTGGGAGTAGGAGGCTCAGCCTTTGCTCCTGGGAGCCAGAATTGAACCTCCGTCCCAGTGGGCCGCAGTCCCGCGCACAACCACTACGCCACTGGGGCTCAGCCTTAATGACCTATTTTTTCATTCACATTTTTAAAAACAGTTTCATTGGCATTTAATAAACTGCATGTGATTCAATAGTCCAATCACATCAGGAAGAGTATATAAATCATCACCACAATCAGTTTTAGAACATTTTATTCATTCTTGCACTAATCATTATGAGCCACCTACTTCCCCCAACCTCCCCTACCAAACACTCAAGGAACCATTATTCCAGTTACTGTCTCTATAGATTTGCCTCTCTGTGAGTTCATACACGTTAAAGCATTTTTTAAACTAATAATGATAAAGTGAAATAGAAACAATGGAAGCAAAAAGAATCTTTGAAATCTGATTGTGGTAGCAATTGTACATTATTGCTTCTAGATTTAAATGAAAATTAAAGAACATGATAGAACTATAGAATCCTAATTCATGAGCTGAGCCCCGGTGGTGCAGTGGTTGAGTGCAGGAATGCAGCTCACTGGCATGGCAATTCAAGTCCAGCAACAGCTCTCCAGGAGCAAGGCTGGGTCTCCTACTCCCACCAGAGGGCAGTGATGCCCCCACCCAAAAAAAATCCTAACTCAAAATAAAAGTTTAATTAATAAATACAATTTTAAGGCATATAACATTAAAATTAGCATCTGATCAATATTGAACCACGTTCAACATGCTAAATTTTCAGTATGCTAAGGTCCTCTAAATATATCAATTCATTTATAAATTTAAAACACTCTATTCTATAAGCACCACAAATAAATCTACATATCAAAACCTTTCAAAAGAATTAACTAAATAATCAAAATGAATACACACAAAGAGCCCCAATATGTCTTAAATATCCTAATATCTTTTTTTAAAATGCAATCAAGTTTCTTTAAGATGTTCAAATTAAAATACTGGATCCAAGGTCAGTTATTCAATATTTATTTTCTACTGTCCTCCAAAGTCAAGCTCTGAAGTCATATAAAATGTCAATATTTCTGAAACTATTACACAATTTTGAAATTGCCAGCACAGCATAAATGTATCAATATCATGAGTGCATTGATCTATATGTCTTCTCAAAATTATCTGGATCAAGAATGACCAAAGCGGCATGAGGCAGCAATCCAAGAAGCACCCAACCTAGCTAGGAATCACTGAAACCCAGCCAATATGTTTAGGATTGAGGGCCTGGCACCGAAGCTGGATGCCCAGGAATGAAATGGAAGATCTGCCAAGACATGATCTCTTTCATGCAGAACTTTCTTATTTACGTGGCCCTGCCGCGAGTCACTCCATTTATCTTAAAGAAATTGGATAGCATATGAAGATGTGGCATCACCAGAGAATGAAAGATGTGAAGAATCTGGTTCCAGACTCTCTTCCCATCTGCAAATGAATAGATCCAGAAAGATAAACCAGAGTTTTTGATTGAAGGGACTTAAAAATTCTGCTTGACCAGAACAAATTTCTTTGTTTGTTTATTTGTTTTCTAGTGACTGACCATATCAAATTAATTTGGAAATGTGAAAAAGACTTCTTGGGGTGATATTGCACCCTTTTGCCTCTGAGACTCAGTCTCCGTGAATGTTGATGTAATTATAAATGATGTCAAACTTCATCTCCCAGCAAGAATTCATCACAAGTGTCTGCCACAGTTTTGTCTTGACCACCATCTCCATGGACCTTTCTTCGTTCAGTCCAGAATGCAGTTGTGAAGAGGCCGTGAGAGTTAAGTTACATTGTGTGGATGTTAGCACAGGACCACAAAGATATTTGAGCAGAAAGCCATGATTCTATATTTTAATAAGTGTATCAGTGAGAAAAAAGAATGACCAATGCATTTTGTGTGCTGTAATTCAAAGTCTACCATGGTCTTCATTATATGGGGCTGGACCATGCATGTGTATAGCGTATGATAAAACAACATTTGCAAGGAAAAAATGACTGCTCATTTATAAGAACAATTTTATCATTTCAATGATGCTGAGGAATCTGTCTCACTAGTGGGAAGCTCCCACATACAGACAGGAGATTTGGGGCTAGCGTAGATACGTCCAAAGACATTATTCGCCTGACACTCATTGAAACCTTGAGCTCATTACTACACTGCAGATAAAGGCTCCAAGTGCATTTCCTCCCCACAGCTTTATCTTATGATGACAAGGACTCAGAATAAAGAGAAAACACTCCATCTGGGTTCCTTAATTACTCAGTGGAATGGTGCTCTTCTAGGAACAAGGATCCCTGGTGGTGCAGCATAGAAGTGCTGGGCAGTTAGCCCCAAGCCACTGTGTCTGTCCACCTCTCTGAGGGTCTTCTTTTTTTCCAGTGTTTTCATCCCACCAGCAGCCTCCTGGGAGGAAAAAAATTAGACATCTACTCCCCTAAAGTTTATAGTTCAATTAATCCTATGGGGAAGTTCTATTTGGTTGTATAAGGATGCTCTAGGCTTCCCATGAGCCAGCATCCACTTCACGAGATACAACTGTAATGACAGCAAAATGTACACTGCCTGCATCTGTCTGGATTATTTTCATTGTCCTCTTGGTTCCTTGGCCACCATTCTTGTCACCACTGCAATGTGACTCACTTGGATTCTGGCTCTGCTGCAGGCCTTCTGATTTCATAAGCTTTTAAGGGACCTTTGTTTCAGAGCCTCCTGGGTCACCACTATGCTTTTGTTTCCTTAAAATGTACAGTCACAATAGACTGCTTTCAAGACAGGACACACAGAAGAGTATCCAGCAAAGAAGTCCTATAAATGAATCATTAGCCGTGAACCCCAAGAAGGAAACACCAGTGTGCAGCTTCTAGCTATTTAAATTCCTTTTAACCTAAATTACTTGTATGGAAAGTAATGTCTTATCCAACCCCCGAAACCACCAAACCACAGGTCTTTAAGTAAGTGATGAACTTCTATTATTTTTCTATTCAAATGGATTCTTTGGGGTACAAGGAAAATACCAGGAAAAACATATACCATGTCACCAGTATTAGGTGGGACTTTCTAGTGTTGGCAGTTCTTCTCTCACTTCCCTTCCCCTCCACAAGGGACAAGAACATAAATCAATTTAAATGAATTCTGGGAATTTGAATGCTAGATGCTCTTCATCTACAAAATCTCGTGTCTTTCATGCATGTTAAATATATTTTCCATCTTTCTGTGGCCTTTCTCCTATTTACTCATCCAAAATAATCTAATTACATAATATTGGAGCGAGAAATTTGTCATTAGTGTTCTGTCCGTCATTGTTTATGGCACTGTTGTGGAAGTTTGTGGAAGGGTTCCCTATCATTTTCTTCTACCCTTGTTAAAAGAAAACAACAACAACCAAAAAAACCCTTACCATCATCAAGTCAATACTGGTTTATAGTGAGTCTATAGGAAGGTAAAACTGCCCCTGTGAGCTTCTCAGACTATAACTCTTTATGGGAGAAAAGCCATGAAATAATTCTGATTCCTAGTGACTCATCTATACCACAGAAGGAAACACGCTCTGGCCCCGTCCTATCGTCATGGTTGTTGTTATGCCTGACCCCAGAGTTGCAGCCACTGTGTCAGTCTCTCTCATCAAGGCTCTTCCTCTCTTTCTGGCCCTCTACATCAACACTTCGATGGCGCAAATCCTTAATCCATTCAGCTGTTACCAGAAAGGTTGATGGTTCAATTTCACCCAGAGGTGCCTTGAAAACAAGTCCTGGTGATTGGGTTCTGAAGCACTCACCATTGAAGTTCAGAGGAAGCACAGTTCTCCTGAGACACACGTGGAAGTGACATGAGCTAGAGTTGAATCAAACACAAAACAAAAAAAATGAGTTGTAGTTTTTGTTTAGTTTTTTGAAAATAGTCATCAGACCTAAGCAGTTATGTAAAATTCAAGCAGACCTTCATATTCATAAGATACCACAGGTTTCACTCTGTGCTAAATTCAGACAAGCAGCCCCAAAAGATTCAAACATGAGTCAATCAAGCAAGCTTCCTGGCAAATGACATGGTCTTTCCCCCTCCAGGCACCATTGTCATTGTCTCAGTGACCTCACATTGAGGACATGTGTGACAGCTGAAATCACTCTGGGCTCAGAGCCTGTTTCTGTTCAACAAGGTTCTCTGTCCTTTTCCCTCCCACACCTTCAAGCTCAAGCTACCTTCTCTGGGACAGTTGCATTTCATCAACACTGGTGACTCAGTGCCTGATAAACAATTGAAAAGGAAGAAGGAGCACTTGGTCTTGAATGTCTTGAATATAGTCATCTCACCTCCTTCATCTGGGAACTTTGGGTTCAGGTTACAACTAAAGTTTAGTCAAAGGTCAAATTTTTAGGCATCAAGCTGTTAATTCTTTCCTGCCCGAAACATCCCTCATGGATCCCTCTACCCTAATCATCTAACAACTGACATAAATTTCAATGAATTTGCTCTCAGGCTTGGCTGTTTTAGTTCTGAGGGAAGGATCAGGATCCCCACTTTTCACTTCCCTGAGACCAAATTGTAAGGATAAACCAAAATAATTTAGTTCATTATCCACCTCATTCCCCTCTGTTTTGTTCATGCACAGAGTTGGTTCTAGTCTATCCTAGAGAGTCTCAATGAGTCAGAACTGACTTAATGATGTGAGTTTGAAAATCTTCTACATGCATCACATTTTTTTTATTTTTTCCAACCACAGAGGTCCAAAAAGGAAGCCATAAGCAGTTCTAGTTGTTACATAAAAAACATTCTAGACCTCCACTCAAGTACTTCCTCAGTGCAAGAGCATTGTGTTCTATTAAATTGCCAACCCATGATGCTCACCTTAGACCCATGCACTGAAGACAAATGTGTACATAAACAAAGGTGGTGAATAAAGCTGAGGGTGCCAGGCTATCAAAAGATGTAGCATCTGGAGTCTTAACGGCTTGAAAGTAAACAAGAAGCCATCTAGCTCAGAAGCAACAAAGTCCACATGGAAGAAGCACACCAGCCTGTGTGACCAAGAGGTGTCCAAGAGACCCGGTGTCAGAGATCAAATAACTTAAAATTATATCACTATAAATGAAGGGGAGTACAGATTAGGGACCCAAAGCCCATCCATAGGTGAAGTGGCATCCCCTTATAAAGGGGTTGCAGGGAGGAGATGAGCCAGTCAAGGTACAGTGTAGTAAAAATGAAAAATGAAACTTTCCTCTAGTTCTCAAATGCTTCCTCTCACCCACTACTATGATCCCAATTCTACCTGAAAAAATCCAGCTACACGGAGATGTACACTGGAGTTGAAAACATGGGTAATTTATGATAGATGATCCCTTCAGGACCAGTGGTGGGAATGGTGATCCCAGGAGGGTGGATAAATGGTAGAATAGAAAGGGAGAACCAATTTCAGGAATCTACATATAACCTCCTCTCTGGGGTACAGACAACAGGAAAGTGAGTGAAGGGACACATTGGAAAGTGTATGATATGAAAAAGTAATAACAATTTGTTAATTATGAAGGGCTCATGGGGGAGGGGGAGGGAGGGGAAATATGGGGAGCTAGTACTAGAGGCCTAAGTGGAGGGAGGACATTTTGAGAGTGAAGATGGCAACAGGTGTGCCAATGTGACCTGCATACAAGTGATGTATGTATGGATGGTGAGGGGAATTGTATGAGCCCCCAATAAAGTGATTTTTTTTAAAAAGGAGCTTATACCAAGGGCTCAAGTAGAAAATATTTGGAAATGAATATGGCAACATGTATACACATATACTTGATACAAATAATGTATTGAATGCTATAAGAGCTGTAAGAACCCCCAATAAAATATTGAAAAGTAAAAAAAGAGAGAAAGAAAACATGATAGAGAGGAAGTTCTGGGAATTAGCTAGAATCAAACCATTCAGAGTAACAGAATCAGGGCCCAAACACAGACGAAGGAAGTCTGGTGGTATCAGCGCTCAGCTCTCTAATGTCAAGTCAAAGCTGGAACCCCCCAAGCATCCCTATGGGAGGAAAGTCTGGCAGTCACCTTCTGCAAAGAAGCACTTCTCCTCTGTCCTTTGGTGTTTCAGGGAATTGAAATCCTTGGAGGACAATGGGTATCAAGTATGCTTCCAGACACAGCACGCCGTCAAAGATGCAAGATGAATGAATGTCATTTCAATGTGAAATAAAGCAACACAGTCCTGCAAAATAAATCCCAACAAACACCCTGAGCAGAAGGCAAAGAAACCCAGACCTTATCCTGGGAGCAGAAAGGACAAAAGAAACCTGAAACCCAGACAGGTTTACTTTGTGCACCACGTTACTCTTGCCATTGTTTAATTTTTCAGTCCAAGCCATTCATCTTCCACGGTGATCAAATAAGCTGGGTGGTAAAGCAACGGATGTGCGAGTCATTGGAAACAAGGGAACAGCGTTACGAGGAAAAGGGGAGCGAAGGTTTGGAAACCCAGGCTCCTGTGATTCGCTGCCTCCTGCTCACCCCAGAGCTCAAGGGAAAATATTGTTTTTTCATATAAAGTGAAAAAGAGAAATGTCGGCTTCCTCTTCCCAGCCCTGTGCTATACTGGCTCCCATGAAGGAAAACCAACCTCCCCTCATTTTGTCTGAAGCCCCATGTTCCTTTTCAAAGCGAGTTATTTTAGTTCTTCTCTAAGATGACAGACAAGGTGGAAGCAGGGAGTTATCCATCTCTGTGGCTGGCAGCATGCATCCCCAGCTTCGTGGGGAACAGTCCCAGATGGCTGCTCAAGTGGAGGTAGAGACAAACAGGCCTATAATTTTTGCTGCCTTTTTTGATTTTAGGACTCAGGGAAATTGGCTCAGTTGTGTTGTTTCTACTCCAAAGTTGTGTATCCTGATGCAGATTTCATATTTCAAGAGAAAATAAGAAAAAAGCTTTCATTCTTGTCCAGGGTATAAAAATTTCATGATTAATCACCCCACGAGGAAGCGTGGTGTTTTTGAAGATAAAGAAGTTCAGCTACCCTTGCTGTACTGTTACTGTTAGCAATATAGCAATAAGAATGGTGTATTAGCATTTCTGTATATACTCACCAAGACCCTTTCCCTCATCTCCTCATGGTCAAAGTGACCCACGTGCCCTGTCCATAAGTTGTGCTGATACTGTTTGGTACCACCATATAGATCCCCATGCATGAAGATCCCACAAGTGCAGGCGTGCTCCGTGTGGGTCTTCAAGGCTGTGAACATTGAGAAGCAGATTGCTGGGCAGGATTGAACTGGCAGCCTTCTTATCCCATACTACATCGCTTAACCATCTACATGACTCAGTGTCCCTGCCTGAATCAATTAGCTAGATTTCAGTTGTATAAGGGGAAGCCAGGGAGATAGTAAGAAGTACAATTCTTTGCCAGAGGTAGAGTGAGTGGGGAAAAGATGATTTAAGAGAGCAAGATAAGATTGGTTGGAAAGTGACCAACCTCTGCCCCCACTGAGTGCCATTAAGCTGATTCTGTCTTGTAGTGACCCAATGTGACAGAGTAGAGGTGCCCCTGTGAGTTTCAGAAACTTTAAGTCTTTGCAGGTCTAGAAAGTCTGTCTTTTTCCCATGAAGTGGCTGGACTGATGGATTTGAACTGCGGACCTTGTAGATCACAACCCAACACTTAACCATTATGCCACTGGAGCACCCTCATTATGAAGGTGTCAATCCTGCCTGTGATGCAACATTGGCAATGTACATTGGGTTATATCCTTTCAATATCTAATAATTCCTGAGACATTCCTGGAATATGCTGGCAAGATGACCAGCGAGAGATGCTAGTTTCAAAATACAGAAGATATTAAAAGGGGGCTAATTATTTTGCACCATAATATAAATGTTAATGGATGACAACTTTTTGGCATTCAAAATTTGTGTTGGCTCATTTGAGATGCTCACTGCAAGGTTAGAAGTTTTAAACCATTAGCCCCTCCTGGGAGAAAGATAAGCCTTTCAAATTCTATACACAGTCACCGTCTCAGAAACCCCAGTGACAGTGCTACCCTGTTCTCTAGGGTCTCCTGGAGTTGGTAGAGACTCAAAGGCAGAGAGTTTGGATTTTTGAGATATAACTGGAGATTTTGGTGATAAATATTTAGAAATAGCCATATCATATGTTACATTAGCATAGGAAAAATCATAATTTTCCATCCTGTCAGTATTTAACAAACAAAATAAAAACAAATTGCAAGCCCCATTTAGTTATTCTTGTCATTGATATTATTTTACTCCAATCCTCAGCAAGAAATGGTGACATATTTCCAGTTAGAATTCACCGCCTCAATCATTTATGTTAGATCTTTTTCTATTTCTTTTGCAGCAAATAAGCTAAACTTCTCTTAGCCCTTGCCTGCTTCAACTCTCCTATTCATTTCAATCAAGGAGCTGCAATTGACGTCAGTGGAAGGTCTTGATATGAAATAAAAATATATAAAAAATAATAAGTATAAAAGGACTCTGTATATTCATGTTTATAGTAGGTTACAGAGGTACGTACAGGGCTCTTTGCAAATTGGTCTCCTTAAATAAAATGTGTTCTTTTGCTTGTACAAATATAGCTTACTTATAAGATGAATTAAGTATGATTAAGTAAAGAAACTTGCAGTAGCTATAAGTACCTTAAGTTTACATATATGTATATATATATATACTTATTTTTTCCCTATGTGTCTTCTTTAACCATGGAAATTTTTTGCCCATGAAACTGTACTCAAATATTTGTTTTAAAGCAGCCAACAAGTTCCATCTAAAAAATTAATGTGCTTAGACTGATAAGTCTGAAATTAAATGACATGTCAGAAGATGGTTCAGTTATTGGCATTGATGATTTGTAAAGAAGCCATCAAGCCTAACAACTCCTTCAAGTAGCAGATGGTCTTTCTTTTGTTAAGCTCTGAGATGGTTATCCATTTAGAAAATGAATTTGCTTTCAGAAACTTGGCTAAAGAGAAGATTAAAATAAGAGGGAAACAGAATTTTGAAGTGGTGATCATGCACACTCCTGAAAGACCAGCCTTTATTGTGAAAGATTGAAAGATATCTGATAAAGTGAATGTACTCACACATTTCAAGACTTTTCTGGAGAGTTCTTGGACTTAATATTTTGTGCCCATGCCATCCCTAAAAATCAGCCTTCTCTCTTTTTCTCTGTCTGATTTGAGAATGTCTTAGGAGGCTTCTACTCCCATCGCTGGTTACAGTCTTAAGAACCCACAGGGACAGTCATTCCTGATCCTATTCAGACCCCGAGAGTCAGAATTGACTTGATGGTCCTAAATTTGTTCGGGTGCTTATTGATGTTCCTTGTCTGTTTTAACCTTTTTATACCTCCATCTTTTCATTTATAGAAATGAGTCACTGTCACGATTAAATGGAGAATGCAGGCAAAAGGTTCAGTGTGTTAGCATATGGTTAGTAACACAAGAACTCAAATGAGGTCATGCATTGGGCAAACCTGCTCCACGAGACTGACAAAGTGTTAAAGGACAAGGATGTCACTATACCTGTCCCATGCCAGGGTATTTTCATTGCCTGTATGCCGGTGGAAATTGAACAATGGATACAGAAGACCCATACTGATGCGTGTGAATGATGGCATTGACAAAGAACATTCAGAGTGCCATAGGCTGCTAGAAGAACAAATAAATCTGTCTTAGAAGCAGTACAGCCAGAAGGTTCCTTACAAGGGAGCGTGGCCAGACTTTGGTGCTTTTTGGCCATGTTACCAGATCAATTTCGAGAAGCGGGGCATCTTGGTGGATAACGTAGAAGGTGAGCAACCAAAAGGAAAGGAAAGGGAGTAACACCATGGATACCATGATGAGTTCCGACATATCAACAGGTGTGAGCATGGAGCAGGGCTGGACAGTATTTCATTCTGTTGTATATCATGCTGAGAGTCAGACCAAGTTGATGGTACCTAAAAACAATCACATTGAAGAATCAATGGTCAGGTTGGTGGAGGGTTGTGATGAATTCATGATGGAGTCAAGGGCACCTCAAAGCCACAGTCAGGAAAAGTCGCCTTTCAAAGGAGCCCTGGTGGCACCAAGATCAAGCACTCGGCTGCTCATAAGGAGGTCGGCACTTTGAACCCACCAGCTGCTTCATAGGAAAGAAATGTTGCTGTCTGCTTTTGTAAAGGTTACAGGGGCTGAGTCCCGGTGGCGCAGTGGTTGCGTGCGGGACTGAGGCCCACAGGCTTGGTGGTTCAAATCCAGCAGCAACTCTCCAGGAGAAAGCCTGGGTAGCTCCTACAACCACCAGAGGGCAGGGTTGCCCCCCCCCCAAAGAAAACAAAACAAATAAACAAAGATTACAGTCAGGAAACCCTACAGGGCAATTCTTTTCCCAGCTAAAACGTTACCATGAGTTGAAAGCAACTTGATGGTCCCTAACACCAACGCCTACATAAAATGAGTACCTTACTGTCCTTGATGAAATCAGTGCTGACTCTAAGCAACCGCTCATAGGAGTGGAAAGTCCAGTGTCTTTCCTGAGGAGCTGGTGGTGGTTTCGATCTGCCAACCTTTCGGGTCTAAGTTCAATCCGTAACTACTACATGACCAATGTCCTTTAACAACAACACCAGGAGTCATTATTTTCAGATTTGTATACACAGTGTATTTCCACGTGTTTTCTGATAAGTAATCTGAAAATGATACATTGTCTCTGTAATCTCCCTCTTCCCCCTAACCCCCAACTCCTAGGGAGAAAAAAGTCATTTTTCTTTAAATGAAATGCCCAGAAAATTGTCTCCATTTCCTCTTACTGAAATACACTTGGTTGAAGCAAAAGTGAGCGTTTCCAAACTCAAGCCATGTTAACAAGAAACGTTGGTAGCTAACCTGTTTCACATGTGGCAACCACAATTACATTTCAGACTGGAACTTGTTTGCTTGCTTTGCCCGCCCCAAATGGATTCCACGGTAGCTGGGAACTTGCAAAAATTATTGCCAGTTATAACCAGAGGAAAAAATAGATTGAGTTTAACTGCATTACAGCTACAGCACTTGTATCAACAGAACCTGGCATATAATGGGAAAGTTGCCGAAATCCATCAAGTGACGTTATTGTTTGGAATAGGTGGTGGCGGCTGTTGCGTCTTCTAATTCCAGATCTCCTATTGATCCCGCCTCCGTGGTCTTCTGGCTCAGTGAGCTGTCAAGTGGGAGACGGAAGGCTGAGGAAGCACGGGCCATGAGCAAGATGAATCTAGCAGACCTCAGGGGGAACAGGCGCCGTGAGGAAGTCGGTGGCGACAGGAAAACAAGTCCAAGTTATGTAAGTCTAGGCCGACAGGCCACATCCAGTAGATGAATAAGGGAGCGAGCACAAGTGAGTGAAAGTCAACCCTGATCCTAGTGCAGATGCTTTGACAAGTTTATCCCTCAAGCCTTATTGACTTCTGTATGTACCTAAAGCACAAAGGAGAGCACTGAGGTCAACTGCACCTGGGTTCTCTAACTCAGCCCTGGGGTCATTTCCAGCTTGGTCATGGGGGCATTGCAGGTTGGTGAGCGGCATCCCTGATGAACCTCCATGAGATGCCAATAAACACTCTTCATCCTCAGTTGTGTCAACAAAACAAGTCTCCAGACATTATCAAGAAACCCCAATCCACTGCCATCAGGTGATTATGGCTGACAGTAACCCTATATAGCCTCATCTTATAGGGTGGGTATGATCTACCAGCCTACTTGAACGTTATCAGTCTCATGTTTCCAGCACAGTGACTCCAAGGCTCCTTCCTAGAGGGGGAAAGCTGCCCCTTCCCTTTGAAGAGCCACTTAGGTTGCTGAGTGGCAAAGAGAGCTTGTGCTTGGGTACGAGCCTACAGGCTGATGGTTGAACCCACCCAGTAGCGCTGCAGAGGAAACGTCTACCAATTTGCTTCCATAAAGGTTCCAGCCAGGAAAACTCGATGGAGGAGTGCTGCTGTGTAACGCACGAGGTCTCATCAAGTGAGAATTGGCTTGGCAAGGGCAAGTATGGTTTTGAGGTCAGTGCAGAGAGCCAGCGGGTGAGAGGAGACAGAAACGGCTAGGCAGTCACCAGTGGCTCGCTCCCCAGAACAGAAGATGCTAGAATGCTCTGGAGTCCCTCACCAGAGTCCCTCCAATCTCACCAGGTATCTAGGTGCACATGTAGTTGGAGATTTCCCTTCACTGTGACAAGCCCTACACTGGGAACTCTAGGAATGTTCATGCTCTCAATATCCTGTGTGACTGGTCAGGGGAAAATACCACCCCTGCACTAATTAGAAAACATGTCACACTGAACTTTTGGATGTTGATTTTGTATGAAAAGGGCCTTCCGGTAAAATGAGAATTCACCGGAGTCCTTGGCAAGGGAATGTGTAGATAAAGCATCTGGATGGAGGCAGGTGAGCAATCCAATTCACCCATGATCAGAAGCGCTGGCTAACTGTTGAAGAATCTTGAGGGACTGGGGATTTGGGAAGCCCGAAAGTCGGGGCAAGCAAGTTTGTAAAAAGAGCTTGGCATCACGTTGTCCTCTTGAGCCTGACTCATGACATCCCTCCAGGCAACTCTTAACTTAGGACTCAATCTGCGGGAACTGAGCTTCCCATCACTTCATTCTCCAACAAGTCTGGTCGAAACCACTATTGCTGCACCCCGGGATCTGATATCAATTCCATTGTGGAAGCGAAACCTGATAGGGGACAGCACTGGCTTTGCTGAGCAGTTCACAGGAGAGCTCCCCAAGTCAAGGTTAACTGGATCTGACATGCAAAGTAAACACCTTGTGCCGCATGTTTGTTGCAACAAGAAGGACTGCAAGCTGCGAGGAGAGCCCGGGTGCTGGGTTCCCGTGAGCAGAGTGCCCCACAATGATTAATGAAGAAGGTGAATTGCAAAGACCCCAGACTGAGGATGGGGACTGGCCGAAGAATTCCACGAGCACACACACATGCTGTAAAACAGCACGTTAATCACCCACTGGGCTAAAATATACCTCCACGCTGGGGGTGGGAGGAGGTGTGTGGTGGGCTCATTTGTTTTTATTTGCAAGTTTCATTCCAAAAGGCCATGTTTGGTTTCGCCTCCAGAACTGGAGGAGATATGCCCCCATGAAGCCGAGGTAGGTCTTCCAGCACAGAGCCATGCGAAGAGGTTTGCCAGAGTTCCAGACGTGGGCCAACAACCCCCCAAGGACTCGGGGCTTGTTGTTATTAGAGTGGGTTTCAGGCTGATGAAATCGCCCAGGTCAGTAGCCTCTGAAAATGGCACTTTCACAGCAGGGAGCCTACAGCAAGGACACCCTCCAATGCAAAGATAACCCCCTTCCTCCCAGGCGCTGCCTCCAGCTGGGCGTAGGGTCTTTTGGCAATGGCCCTGAAGCTTGATTTGCAGGTTCCTAGGGGCAGGGAATGTTGTGCCAGCTCCCTGACACATTTGTGCCAGACCCCGATTGCTGGAAAGACCCCTGCTTGCCAGTGACCCCTGAGGTGTCTAATGAGGAACAGAGAGATGGGGAGCCTGACTTTTCATACAGGGAACCTCGCCGTAATGGGCCCCACGGTGTGGCACACCATGATGCTCTCCGATGAGACAAAGAAGTCCTCCGTCATCAGAAATGCTGACAACTTCCTACTGAGTTCAAACAATCCGGAAGAACGTCTCTTACAGAGACTTGTTAGCAGGCGCTGTAGAACGTGATGGATGGACTCCATCTTCACTTGAATCCAGCTGACCGTGAAGCAGTGTGGACATCAGCAGCTTCCTAAAGTTGGTTAGAAAGATCTGATCCCATATGCATGATGGCACCTGTGTTGCTCTTCTCCACATGAACAACGCGGAGATCAGCATCCAGCTTCTGATACCATTGAGGGTCTCATTGCTAGTGCCCTCTCTTGAGCGTCATCTTATTTAGACTTCATTCCTATGTAGGGAGCCCTGGCGGCGAGGTGGGCTGTGAGTTGCAAGGTCAGCCTTTTCAAAACTACCAGTCGCTCCATGGGCAAAAGATGGAACTTTCTACTCCTGGAAAGAATTACACTCTCAGAAAACTACAAGGGATAGTCAACCCTGTCCTCTAGGTACAGACGTCCAAACAATTTTTAAACAGGGGGCCAGTTCTCTGTCCCTCATACTGTTGAAGGGCTCTCTGTCCCTCATACTGTTGGAGGGCTGGACTCTAGTTTAAAAAAAAAAAACAGACAAACAAAAAACTATGAACAAATTCACTGCAGGTCCAGGATGAATCGACTGCTAAGCAGGGCAGGCAGCCACAACAAAAACACCTGGCGGCACGAATCAATGACCTCGCTGGGCCACATGTGGCCCACGGGCCACAATTTGAGGACGCCTGCTCTACGATCAGTCTGAGTCAGGAAAGACCAGATGATAGTTAGTTCTAGTAGGTGCTAGGAGTTCTATAGGGGTGTCTGGTAATGTGACTCGTTAAGCACTTGACTATGAACCATGAATTCTCTATGGTACTGTGAACCCACTCAGCAGCTCAGTGTGGGGGAGAAGTCCAGCAATGTGTTTCTATAAAGGTGGTTGTGGCGTGCCATGAAACCGACTGCAACTCAAAGGGAGTCATTGGGTTTACAAGGCTATACGTCTTATACGTATACCAAAGCAGACCATCATCTTTTTTATTTTTTGCAGACCATCATCTTTAACCAGTAATAACCAAGCACAAACCTCTGTGTCACAGGGACCAAGAAACCCTAAGGCGCAGTCTTATCTGTAAAGCAGGGTTTTACAGATTTCTCTGAGATGCCTCTCTCTGCTCCTGCTTCAAAAATCCCTCACCCTTATATTCAGAGAGGTGGTAGCTAAAATGGATCCGACTCCTCAGTTAGCATTGCACACACCCTATTTTCATAGTCCCACCTACAGAGCTATGGGTCCAAGAAATCTATTAAGAAGTTTCACTCCACCACAATGGTGATAGAAAAGGAATGTGTCCATTTTACATGTGTTTTACCTAAATATAGTTTACTTCTTTATTCGATTCACTTCAAATGATTTCTTGGCCACCAGATATGTCCTATATGTGATGCTGGTTTGTTCTTTGCCACTGGATTTTCAGATCTCTGGGTAGCAGTATTCATGGATGGATTATTGATATTAATGATATTGCTTCATTAACAGAAAGCAGGCTTATGGCTCTGTAGGGCAGTGGCTCTCAACCTTCTTAATGTTATGACTCTTTAATACAGCACCTCATGTTGTGGTGAGCGCCCCCTTCCTCAAACCATAAAATTACTTAATTGTGATTTTGCTACTGTCATGAATTGGGCGAACCCTATTAAAGGTTTGTTTGGCCCCCAAAGGGGTCAAGACCCACAGGTTGAGAACCTCTACTGCTAGAAGGTATCCTGAGTCAAATGAAAATGAAATGATGGCATTGTTGCCACAAGCAGCGCAATTGCCTACAACTTGTTAAAATTTCATTTGAACAAGTTGCCCTGACTTTTTTAAAGACATGCTTCCTAACTTGCAAAATTTCAATAAAGTTTCAAAGCCCAGATAATCTCCCCAAATGATAAAGCTTAACCCCCAAACCACGATCTAAATGCTATGTGAAGAGGAGACGCTAAAGCTAAAGCTTTGGGGAAGTCACAAAGAAGGCAGTGGATGTGATAGTTCTTAAGCGACAGCTTAGTAGTCACTTGGAACACACTCAAGGGAAAGAGGCATTCTAGGCGGGGGAAACATTTGAAGCAACAGCAATATGTAGGAGTGGATATTGAATCAACACAGGAAAATGAATAAGGCAATTTATCTGGAATGGGGGCTGCCGAGGAAGTCGATCTGATAGAGGATACGTGCACTTTAGTCTGTTTATTGGTGTCTGAAATAGTAGAGCCTTCTGTGGAATTCTAGCTGTAGGGTGAGTGTACAGGGAGGGAAGTAGAAGGATTGCTTGCATACAAGTAAGCAGCAGGCATATTTATTTATGCACCGACTCATTCCAGAGTATTTGCAGGACCTCATTGTCTATTAAATACAAAAGCCATACAAGGATGGGTTCTTTTCCACGCTGAGCTTCTAATATTCCACCTAGTGTGAGAGTTGTGCATTAGCCATTTGTGGACACTCACCATGTCTCACGGTGGTACTAACTCCTACCCAAAGGGGTGGCAATTGAAGTTTACACAATGAGAGTCATGCCGCTGAAGAAAGGTCTAGCATTCTAAATTTGAAAGATCACAGCCACGGAGCACTTTAGGGACTGTAGTTTGGCTCTGACACCTATGAGATTGCCATGTGTCACATGGGCAGGAAGGGGAATAGGTTAGGTTGAGAAGGGAACTGGGACGCATGGCTGTGGCAGAATAAACTAGATTTTGTTAGGTGTTGATGCTGATAGGGACATGCCATACAACAGAATCCTCCACATCCTTCCAATTGCTCCTTTGCTGGAACTGTGGCTTCAGCCACTGTGTGTCAGTCCATCTTGTTGGGAGTCTGCCTCTTGTTTGCTGCTCCTCCATTTTAGCAAGTGTGATGTCCTTCTCCATATGCTTGTGTCTCCTGAATGTGTCTAATGTTATCAGGGGTGACAAAGTCTCACCTTCTTTGCTTTTTAGGAGTATTATCACTATACTTCCTTTTCTGTTTTGGAGGTGGGGGGAGGCTGTCAATTCTTTAAAAGATAGTTTTCTTGACATATAATTCACATATCATGCCCTTCAACAGTTCAGTTAAATAAAAAGGAATTGCCTGCTAATCACTACATGAAGTCTCAGAACATTTTTCTCTTTCTGTATTGTCCTCATTCCTAACAGTGCCTCATTTCCATCCAACCTCTTTTCCCCATAACTCTAGTAAGACATTAATCCTTTTTTTTTCTTTTTTAGATTCACCTGCTCTTGATTTTGCATATTGGAAAACATTTAAAAAATAGAAATAAGTGAAAAACAGCAACAACAACAACAAAGCAACCAACAACTACAGAACAAACAAGAAGAATACCTTAACTGAAAAGAAAGTAGAAATATTAAAGAAAATAGGAAGAATAAACACCAGAACAAATTTAAAATGTGTCTAAAGGGTGATCAAATAATAAGGAATTTGATTTTAATTTAACTGATATTGAAACAATCTACTTCCCATTGCACTCTGCATAATAGCAAGATTATTCACATCCTGGTCCATGGTCAGATGGGATTCACTGGAGTCAATCAATGTGCATCTCCCCTATTTTTTAAAATATGAAACAACTTTAAAATAGGTCAAAGGGGAGAACAAATGATAAGAAATTACATTTTAATTTGGCAGTCCTTCTTCAAAGACAGATTTTTTTTATTCTTTTGCAGCCTGTTCTGTTTTCAAGATTCTCCCCCAGCACCATACCCAAATGTTATCAATTATTTTTCATTCTTCTTTACTTAATATCCAACTTCCATATGAGATGACTAAAACCACCATGGCTTGATCAGGCACACCTCAATCTTTTTTGCTTTTGAACCCTTACAGAAATCTGTGAGGCAGCTTTACACAGTACAATGTAGCTTCACCAGCTAGAGAAAATATTCTAGTACCAAGAAATTACACAAAAGGATTTCAAAAAGTTTGTGAAAAAATTCCATTATCCTTTCATTCATTTTTTCAGGATCTTTTTGAAGACATGTTGCGTGTGTGTTTCATCGAGAGAGAGAAAGAAAAAAGGAGAGAGACATTGAGAAAAGAGGAACATTTTATGGAAACAATGTATACATAATACCTTACTTTGCAAACTGTGTGACCTTCTCATATGTAAATTTCCTATGTATATGATGTATATTAGATAATTGTGCCCTTTAGCTATGTGGGCACATTATTTGTGAAAATTCAGTCTACTTATAAGTGTAAATGCCATGTGTACCTATATTATATAAAGGTACATATAGCGTATATGTATAGATGCCTTGGGTTAAAGACTGAGAAGCTAATCAAAAGATCAAGAGTTCAAACTCACCATGGGCTCCATGAAAGCAAGATGTGACCATTTGCTTCTGTAAAAATTCTACCCCAAATTAAACCTACTGCCTTTGAGTCTCTAACAATAGAGACTAGATCCTTTAGGACAGTGTAGGGCTTCCCCCCTGTGGTTTTTGAAGACAGTAAGTATTAATAAGAATATAAACCTTCATGTCTTGCCCTTAAGGTGGCGAGTGATTTCAAACTGCTGGCCTTCCAGTTCGTAATCATTATTAACCTCTGGAGATATTTCTACTCTGTCTTACATAGTAGGTATGAATGGGAATCTCCTGGTGACACTGAATTGGCTTGTTGTCTGATATGTACATTTTCTGATAAAGACGGAGAAGCACCTCAAGGAAAGACTTCCGTGTGAGTGCCAGTACAATACTGTTGGGACAAGATAAAAAGAGCATGCAAAATTCAGAAGCAAGTTAAACTCAGAAAGTCAAGAAGTTGCAGGTAGAAGCTGTAGCCTTTTGGTCGGATTAAAATTCTCAGGAAACTGAATGAGGAAACAATAATCCCAGGATTCTCTCAACTTTTCCCTACAACTTTTAGTAACTAGACTGTGAGAGGAGCTACATGTTGACTTTCTGGGACACTAGTAGGTTTCCACTAATGAGCATGTTTAACACTTCATGTTTATTTATGAGTTTGTGATCATCATAGTGTGGTTTCATAGGTCAATGACATTTAAATAACTATATATATATTTAAAAACAGCTTTAGATAAGCATGTGTGCTATCTTTATAGCAAGTTTGGTTTTTAATGAGTATGTCAATCCACAAGTATAAGAATATTCAATCAGCAAAGAAATAGTCTCCTTTTGTTATGAAATATAATCAATGAAATAAAGATGATTTCAGTCTCCCAACCTGGTGCCTTGTAAAAAGATTTCATAATCTAATGTTTCTTGGTGGTCTGGCAATAAACAGAGTTACCAGTTGAAAAATCGTTGGCTCTCTGGGGTGATACAAATTCACTTGAAGGGGAGAATGAATCCCTACTGTGCATCAGGATGAACACTATTGATTATCAAGTTAGAATAATCTCATGTACAAAAAACAAAAACACAAAAACACTGCCATGAAGTCCAACTTGTAGGAGTGCTATTGAAAGGAGTAGAACTGTTCTATAGAACTTCTGAGGCTGGAAATCTTTATGGATGCAGACTGCCACATTTCTCTCCCTTGAAGCATCTGGTGAATTTGAACTGCTGATCTCTCAGGGGGCTGCCTCATGCTGAAGTGCTGGGCCACCAGTAGTCTGATTTCATACGGGATGGATACAAGTTAAGGAAGCAGGATGCATTGTTATTCATCCAACAAACCCTGAGGTCAATGAATGAATGTCATACTTCTGAAAACACAAACATGAAAGCTTGCTACTTGCTCCAAAGGACCTTGCCTTTCTTGTGAGAGAATGAATGAGTCTTATCCTGACATCTGGGAATTGAGGACAAGATAAGTGAGTGTCTTGGGAGACATACTGAAGTGGAGCTATTTTGGCCACTGGGAAAGAAGGAATGAATTCATGTGTACAACTTAAATGTGAGGAAAGAGATTGCAAAGTCTTGGTGGTCTGGGCGGGCTCAACATACCTGGTATCCATTAAGATCCAAAATTTACTCGAACCTATGGATTAATTCTCCTGCAGGAACTGAGGCAAACCAAGAGCAGCTGAAAGTTAATCAAGCACTGATCTCTCACAATCCTTCTAATCACAGCCAGCTGTGAGGGAAAACCTTTGCACCGAAGTTCCCTGGGGCAGGTCTACACAAGCCCTGGAGTGAGCACCCTCAACTTTTGAAAGGCAAGAAAGAAGTTAATAAAATAAAACTTAATGCCTTCAATCAAGGAACTGAAGAATAGGATCGGGATGGTCTACAGCTTATTCTATATTAATCTCTTCCCCTTCTCCCAGCTGCCTGTCCCTGGAAGGCATATGATTTCTTCCGAATGTTTGCTGGGAATCCTTGATTTAAAAGGGTAATGCGATTGGGAACAGTTGGCTGTTTGTCCATTGGGGAATCTCTACTTGTCTCATGAAAAGGGATCGTGTGGAGTGCCTAAAGACATTTTCTTAAATGCTACTGATATGATAATGACATTTTTTTCAGCGTGTTTGTAATAAGTGCCATCCAATGTAAGATAAACATTTGGAGCTTGAAAATGTCAAAGTGTATTTTGAGCACATGGGTCTGAACCTAGCCAGTGAGTAACCCTGAATTAAATACATTACCAGCGAGCGTGCAGAATTTGCAAAGGAGTTTTCCCCATGGCTGGTGGTTTTTAAACTTTACTTTTAGCTTATTAACATGGAAAATAAGCACTTATTGGTGACAGATACAAGTAGTGTCGTGATCTATTCTCCCTAATGCCTTCTCCAATTCATAAAACCTGGTGGCTACATTTCCAGCCCTTAGTGGGGGTTTTCATTCTCTGAAATTTAAATCCTTTTCTGTAATGCAACTGAAAAACATGCACTCTCCTCTCCGTTGAAACAATCCTGAAACTATGTTAGTCTCAATTTCCACTTATCTGCAACATGTCAGAACTCCTTGCTTCTCCTGTATACCAGATATCATTGGGTAGGAGTAGGGCTTGCCTACAGTTTCTGAGTTGGGATTCTTGGGTACAAATGGCTACATAGGAATATCACTTACTGTTTATTGTCTTAAATTTTGTAGAATGTGTGTTGTATGCAAGACTCACTTCCTACTCTCATCATAAATTGATTAATCTCTCCAGAGCCACCTCTACTGGCATTCTTTTGGATTTAGTTCCAATTTGGGTCTTTCCCAATTGGCCTTATTCTGTTATATTTAATAAGCTTGACTAGCCATTTTCTAAGAAATTGGATGTTCTACACTAAATCATTTGATCATTATGGTGCATAAATAATGCCAGTGACAAAATATCTTAGAATTCACCAATCGGTGCAAGAAAACATGAAACTCACTACACCTTCCATTGCAAGGAGAGTGGGGCTTGAACGATGTACAATCAATGAATAAGTGGATGCTTAGGCTAAGTCACCATGTACACAAAAAATCAGAATAGAAACCAGTGGCACAGTGAATGCAGTTCTACCCTGACCTATCTTATTGGTACGAATTGTCATGGACTCAGGGACAGTGAGTTTGATTTTGGTTTGGAACATATCCAAAATTCTCCATAAGTCAGTGACTCAGGTACACACGTAGAACCTCCATCTCTAACTCACCCCGCATAGTTGAACTCATCACAGCCCTAGCAGAAGGACAGAGGGAAGAGCAAAAACATCTGATTTAAGGATAAGTGAATGCTGCCATCTATGGATAGATATGTCAAAGAATTACTTGATCCTATAAAAAATCATAACAAAGGGTAGATCAAAGAACCTATAACTCACCCCATGTACAACATTCGATTAAATTGGAATGACACAGAAGAACTGGCTCAGGAAGGACCACATCAGAATCCTTGATCTCAAAGCTGTAAACTGTGGTGGAGGGTGGAGGGCATGGCAGGATGAGGGTCCCTTGGTCAGCCACAAATCGAGATCCTTGCCAGACATTTGGAAAATCCACTGGCATCAGAGAACTGAGAGGGCGGGCAAGAGCCTTCTGCAAATCGGACTTCTGTGTTTTCCACGATGGACACAGGCGTGGTCAGTAGCACTGACAGAGTTCCCCATGTTTTTAATCACAGAAACTGAGTCTGATATAGTGCTTTCAAGATCCTTCACTAGCACCACAATTCAAGTGCATGTCCTCTCCTGTATTCAGGGGAGGGCTTTAAAAAGTTCATGGGAAGGTAGAATTGAAAGATAATGAAAACATCTTATAAATTCCTGAAGCCCTATCTTATATTATTCATATATATTTATTTATATTTTAGCCTATTATATATATATATCATTTTACTATGCATGACATATATTTAAATCACAGGGGAAAGATAAGGCTTTTTCTATCCAGAAAGACTTTCATCCTGGGTAATTCATAGAGGGAAGCTCTCATTTTTCCTGGAGGGCTACTATGAGTCATAATTGGCGTGATGGTAATTGAGTTTGAGTTTATTGGTAAAATTGTTGCAAAGGTAGTCATATTATATGCAAGTGTTTTGCATTGTGGTGATAATATACTTATCTGCACCTTAAACATGGAAAGAAATTGTATTATATATTATGTCTGCTCTATGGTGCACTTTCACCAATAGTCCAGTAATCATTAGAATGAATTACCATATGTTATTTAGTTTCATGAATCAAGGCTTACTGGAAGTTGTTCAACAAAATACAAATATAAGCACATAGTCTGCCCGTGTACAAGGAATAAAACTACCATCTTTTCGCCATAATTTAGATATACCTGTGTGTCAAAATAATCTAATGACCTCAGTAAGTGATTCAGTAGTAATCAAAAGATATAAGCATGAAATGGATAGAAGGAACATTAAATAAATTCCCTATTGCTTGTTTCATAATTTAGAATTTTAAGTAAGACTGTCTGAAAAAGATGTTTTCTGTGATGCCCTCAAAAAAAGATGTTTTCCACATAAAGAATCTGAGAATCATGATAAAGAAAGATCTATCCTCAAATAATAAGGATCCCTACATAACTATTTAGCAAAAGTGTTCCTGGTTAAGACAAAACTCTCACATGCAAGGATGCTAAAAGCTTTATTTTACTCTCTAAAAGAAAGTAACTTTGTGTTGAATTCTGCAGGATTCAAATAGTTTGTCCATGAGTTAAAACTACAACTACAAAACAAAAAAAACTTATTTTAAATCCACTTGAAATAAATAGAAAAGTTGACTACATATGTGAATTTAAGTATATTGATGTGTTTATTGTGCCAAACACATAAAATCCAGGGTAGTTATATTACATTACTTGTAATATGAATAAGCACAGTCATTTGGATAACTTAATTAGCCAACTAAAGACGCATATATAGTATCTGTCTGCAAATTTTTCAAAAAACTTGCCAAAATCCAATTTTATCATTTCAGGAATCCGATAATTATCTCCCAGATCACCTTTTAGATAGCTCTGGCTACATGCTTCACTATGACAGGGTTTATTTTGCACAGATGCTTATAAATAATAAGCATGGTTTCCTCTACATGGAAAATTCTCTTAAGGGACAGGATCATTTATGGCAATTCCTCATCACATGGGAGTTGATGAATTCATTTCTTGATGATACCCAGAAGAAAAAACCACTTGGTTCTGTGGGGGTGTTTCTGATTCTTAACCACCCTATAGGGCAACGTGGAATTGCTTCTTTGGGATTTCTGAAATTGTACCCTTTTAGGGAACACCTTTCCTTTGAAGAGCAGTGGTTGACTTTGACTGCTGACCTTGTAGTTAGAGACCATCTGCTTATCCCACTGTCCCAACAGGGATTCTGATGATAAAAAAGTCCCTTTCTACTTGTTGGCCATAGTTGTATTTTTAAAGCTGTGTTTTGAATTCAGTCTTCTCATGTCCATCCACTCCTGAGAATGCATTTTTTCCAGCTGTGATACACTGAATCAGAAGCTGCAACTTCACATCTTCATGTATACCTTTTGGGTACACATCATAGAAATCACTGTGGATCTTTAAGAAAATTGCCAGAAGCATGAACAAACCTATCCTGGAAGAAGGATAGCCCTAAGCAGTCAAGATGGAGAGATATGGTTTCATATATTACATTCACATTATCAGGAAGAGCCTTTCCCTGGAGAGGACAGGCTTGCTTGGGAAATAAAGTAGAGGATTAGAGAAAAACAGGAAGATCTTTAATGAGATGAATTGACCCACTGGCCTCAATCATGGTGACACACATCTCAACGATTGTGTGGACAGTGAAGGCTGGCCAAGGCTGTGTTTCTTCCTTCTGTTTCGCTGTAAAGCACCTAAGAACCATAATGCTAACACAATTCTCATGATTTCTTGAATGATAAATAACTGCTATCATTATGGAGATTTCATTATGGAGATATTTTAGCATGCTAGAGAAAAAAAGAAAAAAATATGTTTTCACTCGAAGACATAAGTAATGGAACCAAAATGCCTTTTTGACATTTTGAGGTTCACACATGCACGGGAGTGCACATATAGGTTAAAAATAGCATCCTGTTGAAATATTCTAGGGCATACACACCACATAGAAAGCTAACAAAGTAGTCCAGAGGAACCACTAGGAGGAGCTAGCTAAACATTTTATGATCACCATTATTTACAATATGGGAACAACAATGGAAAGTTTAAGCATATTCCACAGTACATGGGGTTGCTGCAGGTAGAACCAGTTCCATGGCACTTCTCAACAGCAAGGTGATATTGAAAGATTCAAGATAAACTAAAAAAATACTGGAAGGTGAAAGGAAGCTGATAAAAATTCTTTATCTTATAAATACACTGAATTTCCTAAGATCCATGGTCCTCTTAGGGGACTTAAAGGAGAATTACAATCCCATTCCTCTTACTTCTGTTCTACCAAAGTAATTCATATTTTATATCAGAATACTTCAGGAGGAAGGAGTCCCCAAACCACTCAGGCCTCTCCAGAGAATGGACAGAATGACCCATCTTCTTCAGTTCAAACTTAATCTGAGTCGTGCGATCAGACAACTATTTTAAATGGGTCTATATGCCAAAGTTGCCAAAATCTGACTTCGTATTTTTTTTTTCCTTTCAGCTTTCTTTTCTTCCAGAATGAGAAAGTCTGCTTCCATTTACTTCAGGCGACTGGAGGACATCGAAGCAGAAGGAAAGGTTTAACACGGGCACTGCAGTGTCTTAGAGCAAATCGTTTTTCACTAAACACACACATGCAGCAGCGAAACATCCTTAAAATGTAAAACATCTTGCTTTTTTTTTTTTAATAACCCCTTGTGGTATGTTTTTACTTTAGCAATAATTGTATTTTCTTTTTTGCACATTTTATTTAACAACATTGCCGGGCCAGATAATCGGTTCCATGTGTTCGGGGCACCAGCAAAGTGCCTAACGGAGAAACAATTAACTTTATTGGGCTCCTGTTATTGGCAGACTCAGCCCTACGCCCGGACTATGTTCCTGGTGCTGAAGCACATAGGAGCTGCAAAAAATTCAGTGTCCTAAGTAATCACCCAGCAACCTGAATTTAGAGCCAAGTCATCATTAAAATAACCGTGATCATGGACTAGAAGAAGTAAAGGCCCATGACAAGATCGGAAGATAACGTTGACTTTAATAACCAAAATCGTGCACCGGTAGTCCAGGGCAGTTAGCCAAAGGCTGATGATCACGTCTGCCTGGTTCAGAAGAACAGGCAACATGGTTTTGGGGCAAATAATGCTCTGACTGAAATGCAAACCCTACTCTTGGAGTAATAGGCACCGAAATAATGGCTAAATGCAGTTAAGTGCAAGGAGTAGCGTAGTTAGGTTTTATCAAACATTAACACTTGTACTGGAGTGTCCATAAAATTCTAATTGCCCTCTTCTGCAGAAAGCAGCCCCAAGAGGTTTCTTATGAACAAAACAGCTTTGGCTCATGCCAGGAGTGTTTGGGGGGGGCGGGGGAGAACCTTGCTTCCTTAGCTACCAATGCTTGGCACAGGGAATGGTCACCAAGTCACAGTAGGGATGGAGAGGCTGGATTTCTACAACAGACCCTGCTGAATGTGACTTGGCTCAACACATCACACGGTCAGACTGACTTGATCAAGTCAGCTCTGAGAAGAAATGAGAACTGAACATGGAAATGTCATGTGGTCTCAGATAGCAGATCATATTTAAATTATGTATGCCTCTATGTTTGATTCTCCACGAAGCCCAAGACTCACCGCAGATGTGTAAATGCTGGAGCTTAGAAAGATCCACATAATAAACTCCCATTATTAGAAAGAAAAGAGTCTCGGTGGCATAAACTGCTCAGTGCTTGACAGCTGACTAAAAGGTCAATGGTTTGTACCCATCAGGCATTCTAAAAAAGCAGAGAACTGCCCATCTCTTCCGGTGATGAGTCTAGCCTTGGAATCTCTATGGGACAGGTCAATGCTGCTTTATAAAGTCCATAAGAGCTGGAGTTGACTGGGAGGTAACCCACAGCAACTAGAAGTGATGCCTATTGCTTTGATGTTGGAAGCTGTGTCATTACGATTTCACATATTGGCAAGGTCACCTAGGGTAAATAGGTCCCATGGAGAGCTTCCAGAGGAAGACTGACTAGTACGAAAGATCTAGCTATTTACCACTGCTGCGAGTGAGGAGGACTTGAGCACTTGCTGAAGAAGACCAAGTAGTGGAACCTTCAGTATGGATTGTAATGCAATGTAAAGAAAACACAGACCCTTATCATTGGACCAGCAGGAAGCATCCTGATAAATGAGAAAAGACGGAAGTTGTCAAGGATTTCTACAATCAATGCTCAGGAAAAGGACTCCTCACAAGATAAGCTGATGCGTTGCCTTGGGTCAATTTGCTGCACAAGACCTCTTTAAATTGTTGAAATGTCATGATGCTGCTTTGAGGACTAGGGTGTGCCTGACCCAGCCAGGGTGTCTTCAGTCACCCGATAAGCAGGTGAAAGTTGGGCATACACTAAGGAAATATTTCCGTGTTTGAATTATGGTGCTGGGGACAATCTTGAAATGACCAGGGACTGCCAACAGACCAAAGAAATCTGTCATGGGAAAAGTATAGTGAAAATGTTCCTTCGAAAGAAAGATGGGGAGATCTTGTTTCATTTATTTTATTTATTTTTTTTGGGGGGGAAGGGGTTCTCATTTACTTTAGATTTGCTATTAGGAGAGATCGGTCTAGGAACAAAGACCTCAGGATTGGTCAAAGCAAGAGACAATCAAAAAGTGGAAGGCCCTCCATGAGGTGAAGGGACAGTGGCTGCCGCTTTGGGCTCAAGCATAACAATTATGAGACGGCTGGGGTAGGATCTAAAAGTGTCTCCTTCTGCTGTCCACATGGACTTGATGGCACTTCCTGGCAATAACATGAAATTAACCAATGGAAACGGTGAGAGATAATCCACCAATGAAAATAACCACATTTTCTCTGTCATCCATGTTTACAGACATTCCCTTAACAGTCGTGACATAGACCCAGCACCATTCCAGAGGCTGCAGAGTAGTAGACACAATTAAGTGAACTTTCAAGTGTTGGCCGCTCAACTCTAAGCAGCAGAATCACCCCAAAAGTTAAATCACTATCTAGAGGAGCCGATGTACGTGATCAGAGTTGATCACAGATCAGACAGCAGGATTCCCTTTCTTCAGTCACAAATACAAACCTTTTCTGAAAGCGCATTTCATTAAAACAAAACACTTCTCTTCAATTATTCCATTCAAAATCTGGGAAAAGGATCTCACTCCTGTTTCTGGGATAGCTTAAGCCAACGAAACACACACTAAATCTGTCTCAAAACGACATGTCTATATTAATTAAGCTAAAATTATTCTCAAAAACTCAGGCTTCTCTTCCAACCACCCCTAAGACATTTGGTTTTTTGAGCAGCCCCAGGAAAACAAGAATCTTTTCTTATTCCCGGGGTCATGTGAAAAGGGAAATTGATTTCATATTACATTTAGCACTTCATTGATTCTGTCTCCCCTGCTGGGAGACCCTGTTAGGACTAAACAAGAGACATCACTTTTATGAACAGACTATATCCCCATGTCTTTGTTGCATTATGGAAAAGTCTGCCCATGTAGAAAGCTCGAATTCAGAGTGTTCACTGAGGCTTGCTCGCTGGAAGGCAGCTCAGTAAATCATAGCTGACAACCTTTTGTTAAAGACATTTCCCCACTCACACTGTGTCTCCCTACCCTGGCCCCAGCATCTTCCCCTCCACACCCTACCACTACTCTTGGAACCTGTGGTGGCATTGACACAGGGTAATAATATGTCCTCTACCAGCTATGACTAGTCTAACTCTGGGCTCCCCTCTTTGTAATGTGACTTAGAGATTCCATGGTTCTTTATAGATGTGCTGTGAGCATGATGGTGTTATTCTTATTACATTTGGCATCTTGCTGTTCAGTGACCAGCGACCTCACAAAGATGAAATGCCAATGGATCTGCATTTCAGTCATTTTTCCCATGAGATTTTTGATCGGGAAGGGAAAAAAATAGATGCAAAAGTGATGAATGCCTTCTGAGACCAGAAAAACCTCATTAATTAAGGGTAGTGATGAGATTGTCAGGGTCTCAACTTAGGGTTTCACCAACTATACTTGAATTGTATAAGAAATAAATTCCAATCTTGCCTTTTCTTGCATATTTGGTGGTATATTGTCACTTTTTAAATTTCTAATGGTTTTATCACCTCAGCCTTGGTGTGTGCCCTAGGAAAACAGATGTACTTGTCAGATGCTCTCCCTTCCTTCCTTTCCTCCCTCCCTCCCTCCTTCCTACCTTCCTTTCAGTCATATTTCAATCACATCCTCTCTGTCACATGAAAAGCCTTACACTTACATATCTACACCTTCCTGGGTATTTTCACTAAGTTTTCATCTTATGATTTCTTAGTTTTAGCATCACAAAGTTCACCATAAATCTCCAACATTTTTGGAATATATATATATATATATATGTGTGTGTGTGTGTGTGTGTGAAATAGGTTTATATTGTCTTCTCTTAACTCTCGACTTAAGGAAAACAGAACCATTTTATTATCTTGTTCTGTTCCATTCCATTGCATTCTCATCTATCCTATTTTGGACAAGAAATGGTAAACCATATGATTTTCTACTAAGGAACCAAGGTGGCATTGTGTTTGGTACATGTTTGGTTGCGAATCACAAGGTGAGCAGTTTGAAGCCACCAGCTGCCCAGTCCGAAGATGAGGCTGTCTGCTCCAGTAAATGTGTACAAGTTAGGGGCTCCAGAGGGGCAGCTCCACTCAACCCTGCAGAGTTGCTCCAAGCCAGAACTGACTGGAGGGAAGTAATTGATTATCTATCACTGATATGATAAAGGTATTCTAGAGAGTGACTGCAAAACTTTGTGATCTTGTTGGGGAAAAACCATAAATACTGATGAAAGTTAGATGGTAATAGTATTCAAAGGCTGGGCCTGAGGTGGCTGGACATGAGAACTGTGATTTGTAAACTACCAGTGTGGCTTCCTTCCCTGATGACTTAATGTCTATATCAAAATTCAGTCTGGTGTCCTTTAGCTCCCCTTATAGGTTTTTTTTTTTTAAGTGGTAACATTTGTAACAGTTAAAATTGTGCAGAACCCCAAACCACACACAACAGATCATTTGGGTGCCTTCTGAGCAGGAGTGAATTATTTTAGAGTTCGCTTGATGTTTTGGAGTGCAGTATATAAAAGAAGGTTATTAAGGTGTTGTGTCCATGGGAAAGCTAAGAGGATCATTGAGGCAATTACCTGTATAAAAATATGGTTATTAAGCAAAAACCTGAGCCGTTGAGGCTTGTTTCTATTTTCCCCCCTTAAATTATCCAGTCTTGCTGTCTCCATTCATTTAATAATATGGAATATGTTTGCTTTCTTTTTCACTTCTACTAGTAATTAGATATCACGAACTATAATGGGACCCTATCTGGGCTAACAAAATTGCTCCCCGAATCAGGTCCCCAGATGGCCTGCTGCCCAAAATAAAAAGGTTAGAATCTGCAAGGAAAGCTTACAATTCTGATTCTACACTAAGCACTTGTGACACTGAGTAAGCCACTTAACCTGACCCTGCTTTCTGGACTACAGAATCGTGCTTGTCCTCAGTTTAGGTTTTTACAAGAATCAAATAAGATAATGCTCATGAAAGCAATTTGTTGCATGCCATGTAAATGTCACCTGTTATATTAATACACATGTATTTAAATGTACTTTTATTATTCTTTAAACAAGTACTTCAACCATAAGACAATATATAATAGCATTTATGTTATATTTTTCATGTGTTGATAGGCTCTACTACATGGTATTAAGTTACAGTTGTTATATTACATTCTGTTGAGTTATATTGATTCAGTCAATTGCCAGATAAGAGGTTCAAAACTCACCATCCTCTTCTTGAGACAAAGATGGGGTTTTCTTCTCTCTGAAAGATCTGCAGACTCAGAAACCCTATATAGGTCAGCATCAATGGCAATTAATTCAGTGGCAATGGATTTTATTAAATTGTATTGTTTTACTCTTTGAGTATTTAAATGCATCAAATAGATACAGAAATAACTTTAAAACGTTTGTCTTCAAATCTTACACTTCATCTCCATGTAATAATATCTGGGATTTTAATGAGCAGAAAGGAAATAAGGGCTTGCATAAACATGTTGTGTAGCACCACGCAAATAAAGTAGAAGGAATGGCCCTTTATATCCAGGGTTGATAGTCTCCATCCCATGGATCAAATCTAAATTGCTTCTTGTTTTTGTAAATAGGATTTTGCAGATGGGAGTGACGTCTGCTTATTTAACTATCGCATAACGGCTGATTTCATGCAACAGGGACAGGACTGAGCTGTGACAGAGGAAACTGTTTGGCTCTCTTAGAGGAACACAGCTCCAAACAGAACCTACACAGAAAACATTTGCCGACACTTGGTTCAGAAAGATAAGATAGAAACAAACAAAAACCATTCCATGGGGAGAGCCTCTCCATATGCCAAATGTTGTAGATTCGTACATGGCAAAATTTCCTAAAGCTATTGAAATTTGGTGAGAAAGTGTCCGATGTCACACACACACACACACACACACACACAACTGACTGCCTGGGAGTGTGCACCCTCTCTGACTGCAAATGGGCTGCATTCAATGGCTTGCTTATCCTGACAGGCAGCCAGAATGATCCCATGGTGATCCCGAAGCACTCACTGTCGACTGCCCCAAGGAAATCAAGTGCAGCTGCCATCCTCTGTCACCTTGGCTTAATTACGAAGAAGAAGACAATTGGGTTTGATGCCACAGAACAGCGGAGGTTGGGAAAGCATTGTTATGAAATAATTCTGCCTAGAACGCAAGTAACGGTACATGGGTTTGCTTGTGAGTCTATCAGTGCAAAGAGCCTCCTTTCCATCTGGACATTGACACCAGGAGGTATGCTTTCCCTTCAGCTGGGTCAGGTGAATGGAACCAAACAAACTCACACTTGCAGAGGAGCAGGCCAATGGCCTCTAAGTGGTGGACAAAGAGAAATGCTATTTCCTCAACTGAAAAACTCCTGACAAGGAAGAGGGCTCCTTCCTTCAGAAGTAGCCATACAGCTAGTTCACTGTGGAAGACTCGGTGGTCTGCCTTTATTTCCTCTGCACAGATGTTCATTTGCTCCCCTATGCAGCCCAGCTGACCTGAATGTTTGGCTTTCATGGCCCATGTCTCTATCGTCACTGTGTATTCTTCCTCTGGACCACACTCCAGAGTCACAGATGTACAAAGTGGGGAAAGGGAGACCAAATCTAGGGGTTGGAAACATCTGAGCCCCAAAGTATCAACTGGTTCTAATGGGCCCTTCTAATGTCTCTAAACGTCCCCCTGTGCAGCTGTAAGTTGATTAGCCAGATACATTAGACTACAATTTCCTAATCGATGAGGAATCTGCGCAGACCTGATGGCAGTGAGGCTCCATAAAAAAATCATCCACAAAGGTCTTATTTACTGACATATTTCAGGTACAAATAGAGCATGTAATTCAAAATTCAAAGTTCCTTTCAGCAAATATGTAAATGTGATTTAAAAAAAAAACAATTTATTTCACCCCCAATATCTTAATCCAATCTTGAGTGGTGTCTAGGAACTGTTTATAATCCCTCTGTCCTGGTGAAACTAGAGAACCTAATGTGTGGCCTTTTTATCACCATTCATAAGCAGCCTCTTTTCCTATCTCTGTCTGCCTGTGAGTGAGCCCTGGTGCTGTAATGCCTTGGGCTGCTAACCAAGAGTCAGCAGTTCGAATTCATCAGCCTCCTCCAGAGAAAGACATGACTTGTAAAGTTTGACAGACTGAAAAACTCACATAGAAAATTCTACTCAGAATTGATATCGGGGGGGGGG
>PVJH01011857.1:0-19916 GCA_004026705.1 Nesogale talazaci | reverse complement strand
CTGTCTTTCTTGTCATTGTTTTTATTAGACAGTGTTTCCCTTCAGCCTAAAGAACTCCCTTTACATTCTTCAGTGTTGCAATTCTCTCAGCTTTTGTTTGTTATTGCCTTTTTGTTCTCTTTATTTTTCTCATTTGTAAAGAAAACCGTCATTGACTGTGGAATGGCAGGTATACTTCCCACCTCTTCTCCCTTTCAACCCTTTAAAGATGCTGTTTGATTGCTTGAGACAAGCATTGTTAGGAGCAGGTGTCTGTCATAAGTTGCCCACCCCCATATGTCACCTGCAAATTTTTCCCTTTGGACATATATCTATCTTTATTTTTTCAGCAATAAAGCTTTGGTAATGGTTCTTCACTGGGCTGCAAACTGCAAGGTCAGCAGTTTGAAACTACCAGCTGGTTCTCAGGGGAAATACAGGGCTTTCTATTCCCATAAAGAGGTACAGTCTCGGACAACCACAAGGGCAGGTCTACTCTGTCCCAGAAGATCACTGAGTCAGCATTGGCACAAAGTGAGTTTGGCTTGAGAGGTATGTTTGGTTTTGTAGAGTTTACTTCTTGGCATACACAAGAAGCTCTTTGTAAACTGCTTTCCTTTCCATGAGGTGGTAAAGAGTCAGCCATTATTCCAAAAGATTACATATATATTCCCTTTCTTTCTATCCCTACTATGCTTTTGTTGTTCAGTGCTATCAAGTTGGCTCTGAACTCATGCATAACAGAACTAAACACGGTCCAGCCCCTCTCCATTCTCACGATTGATTTTCTGTTTAAGCCCATGTGCAACCACTGTGTCCATCCACCTTGTGGTGGGCGTTCCTCTGTCCACTCATATTGTACTTGGCTTTCTGCAGGGATGGGTCACTACTGAGACCATGGCCAAAGCAGGTGAGAACAAGTACCACCTCACACGTGAGTCATTCTGGCTTCAAGTCCTCCAAGACAGATGTGTGTTTCCCTAGCAGGTCACGGTATGTTCAACCCCATACTTCAAATGCATCAGTTCTTCTCCAGTTTTAGTTACTTGTTTTTCTAGTTTTTATATTTATATGAGATGATTTAAAATTCCATAGCTTGCCTTGGATTAGATTTGAAATGATCCTCAGAGGGAAATTTCTGCCTTTTTTCCCACTTTAAATGGATCTTGTGCATCAGATCTGTGCAAAGAAATACAACATTGGATTTATTGGCCGCTGCCTAATGACCTTTGATTATGGATGTAGGTAAAACAAAGTCTTTCAACTTCAGTATTTCATCATTGACCACAATTTTGACTTTTAGATCAGTCATGGAGAGTCTGTTGTGTATGATTTTCTTGATGCTATTCTACAACCCCTCTGGCCTTTGGTCCTCAGAGTTCAATGAGTCAAATTTTCTTCAGGTGTCATATACTCATGGTCATGTTTTGGTTCTTGTGGACTTGTTTTATTTTCTTCAGTTTCAACCTGAGCTAGCATGTGAAAAACCAGTCTAGCCTTGGCCTGATTTTGGCTAGTGTTATTGATCTTCTTCATCAACACTTCCTATAGATGTAATCAATTTGAATCCTATGTATTTTTATCTGGAGAGATCCATGTGTAGTGGACCTATTTATGTTCTCAGAAAAAAATATTTGCCATGAAGAAACCACTGTCTTGTAAAATTCTGTTATATAATTTTAAGTTTATGTTCTGTTACCAATGGTATATATTTTTCAGTGACTGAACCATCCTCTTTTCACATTTCAATGGCTGGCACATATATTTGAATAGTATTTATATTAATTGATCTTTCTTGTCGGTATATAGGCATTATCTTATTACAGATGATGTTGAACTATAAGAGAGATCTTGAAATTCTCTTTTGATGATATTAAACTAGAAAAAAAATGAAATAACCTCACTGCCATTGGGTCAATGCAGACCCCTAGTAACCTTTTCGGACAGGGTACGACTGCTACTGTGAGTTTCTGAGACTGTGGCCAAGTAAGGAGAAATCCCCATTTCTCTCCCTAGGAGCAGCTGGTAGTTTTGAATGGCTCTTGCCCTTAGCAGTCCAATGTACAGCCACTGCACCAACAGGACTCCTCTTTTTGGTGACCAATAGGACATGATTCCTCTTGATGTTTTGCTCTCAGTGTGGTCGTTACCTAATGCTGTCAATTTGAGACTTGTGGGTGAAGGGGTGAAGTTTACCCTGTCAGTCAGGTCACAGCTTGATGACTTCATCTGGGGGCACTAAGGAGAGAAATAGCCCATTAGAGGTGGGAACGCAGACTCATTCCCTGGGAGATGTTGCACCTGACAAGACACATGGAGCTACGCCGGCATCCTGAGATGGAGGAACCACGTAGAGACCCCTGCCAGCACTGACATGCTTATGACAACACTGGATCCACTAGACTTCCCACCCATGAGCCTGTGATCCTTCTCTATTCAGTGTCATTGCTTATGCTTCATGAGTCTGAAGAGAACTTTATAGACTGGTATTGGACATTTGGGCTAATACTGGACTTATAGACTTGATCTGGACTGGGCTGGGTTGTTTTCTTAATGTACAATTACGGTACTCTTTATATAAAGCTCTTTCTTACACATATATGAGTGTCTATGAATTTGTTTTTCTAGTCAACTGAGACTAACACACTTTGGCATAGTAAATTATATGATTAGCCAATTGAAAATGACCCAAACCTGCCCATTTCAAGTTACCAGTCCATGGAATGTCAATCTCTATGTGTTCTATTGCATTTTTGATGACTTCCAATTTTCCTAGTTTCATATTTCATACATTACAGGTTCTGATGATTAATAGATATTTGTAGCTGTTGCTTCTCATCTTGAGTCATATCCCATCAACAAATAAACTTCTTCAAAGCTCTGTTTCATCAAGGTCTTTAAAGTAACGTCTACATTTAGTCTTAATTTGAGTGTTGTCTATTCTTAGGAGCTTCTCCTATGTCACTATATCAGATAAAATTCTCCTGGCATTTATATGCTTGCAGTGACTAACCTCTCATCGTTTGACAATGTGTAACTTCTTCCTGGTCTGAATTTTTAACTGAAATCTCAGCTGGGATCTTCTGACAGTGGGTGATCCTGATGGTATTTGAAATACTGGTTTCATAACTTCCAGTTTCACAGAAACATGAAATAGACATGAGTAGACAATTGATGCTGATGTGTTTTTAGATTTGAACTGCTGACCTTGTAATTTAGCAACTCAACTAATACATCTTTTTACCATCAGGGCTCCTTTGGGGGTCTACGGACCCATATTTAACCAGTCTCCAAACTGCTCAGAGATCCACTCAACATTCTTAAGGTTTTAAATGTTGAATCTTTTAATTCTAAAATTCTGGCTTTATTTTTTCTTATGTTCTAATTTCTCACTTGAGATTTTCCATTTCTTTACTCATGATTTATTATATATTTTTAAAACTTTGAGCTTTATATCATTCTGTCAGTTAATTACAATACCTAGCTTGTTAGTTAATGTTAATGTTGTTTTGTTTTTTTATGAGCTCTGGTGGTAGTATTTAATTGCTAGGCTGCTGTCAAAGGTTGATGACTAAAATCTATCAATCACTCATCAGGAGAAAGACAAGGCAGACATGTACTGTTTCCATAGAGATTACAGCCTAGGGAATCTTAGGACATTGATCTACCCTGTCCTGTGGGATCACCGTGAGTCTGAATGGATTCAACAGCATTCAAGTAGGATGTTTAATGAGCTTTGATACTTCAAAGAAGAGGCTGACTTTTACTCTAGGGTATATGCCCTATAACTAAGTTGTGACATTTCTGGGCTCTCACCTGAGTGACTGAATTTTTCAGGTAACTTTCCTTACATTGGCTCAAATTAAATTCTGTCTTTCATGACCGAGAGTCCTTTGCCAAGAGTGATCAGTCTTCCTCCCAAAAGAAGTAATCAATCCTTGCTATGCCTCACAATTGATTTTCTGGTGGCTAGGTAACCAGTTGGTAGTATAGTAGATTCCATGTTGGCCTGATGACCTCAACATCAACACTTCAAAACCACCACCTATGGGAGAAAAATCAGTTTTCCTACCTTTGGAAAGTATAGAATTACAGAAACTCACAGTACGAAGTTCGACACTGCCATGTAAGGCTACTAATAGTCAGAATAGACTTGCTGGCAGTGAATTTGTTTTTGGAGCTGCCGAGGTATCTGTTGTTGTTATTGCTGCTGCTGCTGTTGTTGTCATCAGTTCCAACTCATAGGGACCTCAAGCACCACACAATGAAGCACTGCCTAGTCCTGCATCATGCTCAGACTTGTGGGGGCAGTTAAGGCCATTGTGCAGCCACTGTGTCGAGCTAGTTTATGCAGGAGCTTCTTTTCCTTTGGCCCTTCACTATGGTAAGCATGAGCCTTTCTTTGGGAGATGTCCCTTCTGACAACATGTCTAAAGTGCCTGAAATGTATTGTCCTCCTTGCCCTATTTCTTCCCAAATGGATTTGTGTGTTCTGGCAGCACACAGTATTTTCAATATCCATCACCTGCATCATAATTCACTTGCATCCTCATCAGGCTGAAGGATGACATCTGTGATACTCATTGGTAAGTGCTCAAGTCTAGCCTTCTGTGTTTCCAGCAAAGTTTCTTCATTTGCATATCACAGGTTGTTAATTGATTTTTATTCTCTATCAAAGAGTCCACCTTCTAGGACTGTTTGTTCTTCTGATGGTCCACTCTATCATCAATATTCTTTATCAGAACATCATAATCCAAGCACATCAATTCCTTTCCAACATTTCATGTCAATAAAAGATTACATGGAAAATTACACTCATGTTCATCAATACTTTTGAAAGTTCAATTTTTAATGCAAATCTCTAACTGCCTTGAAATGTTGAAGAGAGATGACCTATCCCCTTTGAACCTTTTTTTCCCCCTTGAAACTGGGTGAATAGTAACTAACTCATAAAACCCAAACCAAACCTATATGGGGTATTTAGTCAATTCTGACACATAGTGTCATACCGGAATGTCCCAAAGGGTTTCCACGGCATCACCTATTATGGAAGCCGACTGCCATTGCTGAGTCGGAGCTACAGACTTTCTCAGAGGTTAGAAGCTGAGAATTTAACCACTAAGCTACCAGGGCTCCTGTAGCAAATTCTCTCTTTCTCTCTCTCTCTCTCATGCACGCATGCACGCACGCACACACACACTTACTGATATAGAGTCATGACAATTCACAGAAACCTTACAGAAGAGGATAAAACTGCCCTTGTGAATTTCTGACCCCGCACCTCTTTGCAGGGGGATAATCAACAGCATTAAGATAATTAAATAAGACAAGTTAGGACTATGTTAATTGGCATAACTTGAACACTCCTTTAATGTTCACTGATATTTGTAATACTTATCATATTAAGAAAGGGTACCATATAAACAAATAAAATAATATAAGAAGTTGAGTACTATTACTATGGCATCACACAATAATAGACTTCACCTTTTTTATTTAATAATATGTTTACACAAGTATTTAATAGTAATATCACTCTGCCATAATTCTAAAGGACTCAATATCGACCTAGACCCTACTCTATTGGGAAAAATGCTGAAATTATTTTTACAGTCAAGATGAAGTGGTGTGCTTGGGGAATACTATCATTCAATGAACACATCATTCTAAATAGCAATAAAAACTAGCAAAGAAAAGCAAGAAGTGTTTTATTGAAATATTTGTATCTTTTAAAAAGATAGCATTCTTTTATTTTATCGTGTCTCACATGTTAGTTGGTCGTTTGGTCTGATGCACTCTATACAGATAGTGCTTCTGGAAAAACACGCCTTCGCTCTTCTAAGGAGATTCAGGCATGGAAGAAAGAATCAAACATTTGGTACCTATTAGTATGTCCTTCCCAACCATTTGAAGTATTGATGCCTCCGCAGCTGTCGTGTTGTTATTCTAATAACTTCCTGTGCTTAGTCTCTTTCTTTACAAATCTCAACTCTAATTAAAGCAGAACTTCATCTCGGAGAATGCCTGAGATACACGCGGAAGGCTGACTTTTATCATCTGAAGGCGAAGTCTGTCAGAGCTCGCACAAAGAAACCCCAAAGAACTACAACGCACAGAATGGAAGACGCCAGGCTCTGTGGGGATGCTCATTTGTGAACTGTTTTGAGATTTCTACTTCAACTTGGTAGGCAGCCTTCCGAACAAAAGGCAATGAGAGTCACTAAGGCTAAATTATATCAACTGGACCATCTCTTATCAGATGAAATGTGAAAGATTAAAGGTTAGAAGAAGTTACCTAAAACTTGGCACAAGGCTAAGTTCCATGCTACACAAGAAACTGGGCCATTGAAAACCACGGGAGTGACACTCATTTCCTTAGACATGTATTCATTACAAAGGGCAGGTCTAGACTTCGGGCCCACTGGACACGGATGCATCCAGGAAATGGAACCTGAAAGAACAAAGACATCTGGAAAGAAAACAACAGAGGGGCATGTACTGGCTGTCAGGAACCTCAGTTTTCAGACTTTAAAATCAAATTATTTTCTTCTATATTTTGAATAATTATGGTTGTTTTGTTAATTAATCATGAGGCAGATGGTTGTTTTACTGACCATCTAGAGAACATGAGCCCATACCATGCCCATGTGGACTATGTATATATACAAGGGCATGAACGTCTACTTACATATATAAATTCACATGCAATAGCATGTTTCTTCTCACATAGGAGCTAGTCAAACAAGAAATGCAAAAGATCTCACAATTTAACAATACCTACATTAAAAGATGCAGTTTGATGAATAATTGATGAGGTCATGCTAATTATCTGCATGTTAATTACCAAAATCAGAATAGAGTGCACAGAATATTTGTTATAATATATATGAGGAGGACTCCCCAAAATGGAATTTTTTTTCAAAGTGATATATTTAATTTTTTTTTTACACAATAAGCTTAGCACCTTCAAAACACTCTCCATTATACTGAAAACATTTGTCAAATTTGCAATTCCATTCTTAGAAACATTTTCCAAGCTCATCTGTATGGATAGCTGATAGTACCTCCCTTATATATTTTTTTCTTTGCCTCTTCTATTTTATCAAATCGCTGTCCTCTCATGTCCCTCTCATTCGAGGAAACAAAAGGAAGTCCCAAGGAGCGAGGTCAGGTGAAGAGTTGTATGAGACAAGAGAGCCATGCAGTTTTATGCCCAAACTGACTGCGTGACCAGGTACATAGTTGTGGTGTCAAAACCAGTCTCCAATATGCCATACATTAGGTCTGTTTCATCACATACTGGTACACAATCTTTTCAGAACCTTTAAAATGAAAGCTTGATTAACAGTCTGACCTGGTGGAATGAACCTCAAATGCACTATCCCCTTCACATAAAAAAAATACGAATGAGCATCCTTATCGTGATTTTTTATTTCACTTGACAAGCTTTGGGGCAGGGGAGGGGACGGGGCAGGCAAGGTGATGAGGACTTTTTCCACTGGCTTGACTGATGTTTGCTTTCAGGGTATAAGAATAGCACCATGGCTGAGCCCCGGTGGTGCAGTGGTTGTGTGAGGGACTGAGGCCCACTGGGATGGAGATTCAATTCCAGCAGCAGGCTCCACAGCAACAAAGGCTGGGCCTCCTACTCCCACCACCAGAGGACAGTGATGCCTAAAAAAAAAAAAAGAATAGCACCATGTCTCATCACTAGTGATGGCCTTGAAAAATTAAAGTCTGGGTCTCTTCAGAGCTGTTCTTCAACGTATAGCATGTTTGCACTGGAAGCTCTTTTTCCTAGTCAATCAGAACCTGAGACAGAAACTTCACCAGGACCCTTCTCATTCCCAAATCTTCCATAAAAATCCAATGAACTGAGCTCCAACATAATCCACATAACTTCTCTATCTCTTCAATAGTCCACCATCTGTCTTCGAGCACAAGTACCTGCATTTTGTTGACACTTTTGGTCTATTCGAAAAGTTGATGGGCATCCAGAATGAGGTTTGTAATCAAGGAACACTTCACCTTTTTTGAAATGAGAAAAGCACTCATACACTTGAGTTTTTCCGCATAGCACTGTCCTTGTCAGCGGTGTTCAATATCACAACAGTGTCTGTGGCATTTTTCCTGAGCAGAAAACACAATTCCACAGCTACACACTGTTCTCTTAAATTAGCCATCACGAGGAATGAGGTTTGAGTGAAACTTTTACAAAAAAATTCATTGTGAACAGAGAGACCCATCCCAATCAATGCCACTGGGTGCACTAATTGAGAGTGGGCTGTTGGATGCTCACCTAGTAGGGTAATTGCATACTAATAACTAAATAGTTAGTTTTGCATACTAATAACTAATAACAGCTTAACTATGCTTTCCATTTTTGAGGGAGCAATATATGTACACAGATATAGTATTTCTATAAATATAAAATGCATATCAAAAATATTTTTTTTACTCAGATGAGAGAATAAGGGATAAATAGCACAGATGGTTTTAGGATACTAATTCTCAAGTACTAGTTCCCACAATACTTGACTTCTTTCTCATTTTTTCCCATTTATTATACATTTATTTGTGTGCTTACTGGTCTATTTATAGTCATTAATTTATATAATGCTTAATTTCTGATTCTTTTGAGGATTTTAAAAATCATTTTATTGGGGGCTCATACAACTCTTAGCATAATCCATGCATCCATCCATTGTATGCCAAATACATATGTACATTTGTTGTCCTCATCATTCTCAAAACATTTATTTTCTACGTAAGCCCTTGGTATCAGCTCTTTATTTCCCCCTCTTTCCCTGCTCCCCTTCCCACATTAAACCTTATTAATTTATAAATTATTATTATTTTGTCATATTTTACACTGTCATTGTCTCCCTTTACCCACCTTGGTTTGGCTGTTAAAATCTGGCAATTCCCCAGGGTTAAGATTGAACCCCTAGTAATCAGCTCCATGATGATAATCCCATGAGTAGCCAAGAAGTTGAAAGATTAGGGTGGAGTACAATATAAAGAAAGTCTCTTCTGGGAGTGTGGGTCCCTTCTATATAAGTAGATTCTATTTCCTCTTTTTTTTGCTAGCCTGAATTCTGCTTCTGCTTGACAATGTTAAGAGTGGTCAGAGGTCAACAAATGACCTCCTGATCTTGACCTGGGATTCATTGGTTGTGGCATCCACTATATATCGTCTTCCTGCTTCATCTTCCGGCTTCCTGGGTCTTCAGCCCTTGCAGCTATGTGATTCAGGTGATGCCTTCAGCTTAACATCAAACTCACAGACATGAATAAGACAGGATTTATTAATTTCTACTATGGTAGGAGTCACTTCCTTGATATAAACTTCTATAAATATGTGTATATATATCATTATTTTAAAATCAGAGGAAGTGTATCCATATGGTGAACTAATAATCTGAGGATCTGAGCTAAATGAATATGGTATCATATGTGGGGGAAGACTCTAAAACAACTTTTAGTATGTAGCCAACACAACTCTGCTGAGCGAAAGTAAAGCAAACTGGAAACATTTACTGAGGAGGTCAAAGAAAGACAATCTTCTGTGTGGATTAACCCGCACATAAAACCAAGATCCTAACAACCAAACCAATGAGCAATAGCATGACTTACGTCAATGACTAATCTTGAAATCACTAATGTTAACTTTAATAGTTGTTAAAAACCAGTTTTAAGATATTTCAATATGTAATATAACACTGTGATTCATGAAATAAGCAGGTTACTGGCTAGGTCATATAGATTTTATTACACAGAAAATTTGAAAATATTTGTGGTCATGGGACTTAAATATTACATCAATGGGAAATATAAAACACATGCAACACCCAAATGGAAATCTCCAAATCTCATAGAAGAAGATACAAAATTCTTTAGATTAAAAAGTATAGCAGCATTGTCTTATATTGAGTTTCCAGTTTTAGATCTGAATTTGCATTGTGAACCATTGCTGCTGTACTTCTCAATATAACCACCCGTAATGTATACTTCAATATTATATGATAAAAGTAAAAATGAATGATGTGATAAAAATGATGTTTGAAAATTATTTCTTAATTCTTCATTGAAAGCTCAATATCAGTCAGAATGAGGTGAAGTGTAAACTATGGTTGAAGATGAAGAAAATTAAATCAAATCAACAAAAACCCTAAGTATAACCATAAGTAATTTCATCAAACTTTAGGGATCATTGAGAATATATTTGATACATTGAATCCTAGTCAATAAAATCTAGGAACTGGGGGGTGGCATGAAATACCTCATGTACAAAGGAACCTAACTGTTATTAAAGATAAAAGAAGTAAAAGAAAGACAAAAATAGATATCAGAAGACTCTGAAGCTTCCTTTGACAGTAAAGTAGCTAAAGAGAATGAAATAAATGATAAAATAAAGGAGTTGGAGAGGATATTTCAGAGTGGCTCAGGAAGACCCAGTATCATAATAAAGTGTAAAAACAGATGCAGATAGAAAAATCAAAAAGAAGGAACACATCCTGCATCTCTAGATGAAGAACTAAACAAAATTAAGCTTCCAGTTATAATATGAAGTATTCTATCGGCAAAATCCAGAGTTAGTAAAAAATGAGAAGTATTGACACAGTGGCTGCCTTGATGGGCTCAAACATAGGAATTATGGGGATGGTCCAAGATTGGACAGTGTTTCCTTCTGTTGAGCATAAGGTCCCTCTGAGTCATAGCCAACATAGCATCAACTATGGTCGAACTGTTGAATACTGCAGGGAACATTACGAAGATGGAAAAACACCAGTGTCGCTGGTACTAAGCAGATTGGGTTGACTTTCAAACATTTCAGGAAGTAACATACATATATTGAAGGAAGAAGTTCAAGCTGCACTTAAGACCTTTATTTTAAAAATAACAATATAAGAAGGCTCAAGAAATTGAGGACATTCCAATTGAGATGTTTCTGCATAGAACCGGAGTACTGGAAGTGTTCCCTCATCCACACGAAGACCTTTGGAATGGCAGCTATCTGACCAACGGACTAAAGAAAATCCACATTCATGACACTATTAAAGAAAAGTGACCAGGCAAAGTGTGGAAATCATTGAAGTTAAGAATATCATTGGTGACATCCCATGAATCTTGGCTGAAATCTCCATCTATAGAGACATGGGTGCTGTATAGGATATGTACAACAGGGCATTGTCATTGGTTATTTCTTTGTACTGAATAACTCTACACCGAGCCAATCTCAGTGCCATTGAGGTAATTCTGACTCACGGCAGCTCTGTGGTCAGAATAAAACCACCCTGGTGCGTTCTCCAAGGCTGTTCTTCTTAGTGAAATAGAAAGTCTCCCGTTTGTCTGAAGGAGCAGCTGGTTGGGTCAGACCTTACCTTGTGGTTAGCAGCCTCATGTGTAGTCCCCTCGTTCACTAGTGCCCCTAACAAATGCATAGCGATAGCTAAACATGTAATAGGACTAGGGAGTAATCCTTTCTATTTCACAGAGGAACTCTGTGATCTAGAACAGCACCGGACTGGTCAGCATTAACAACCACAGCAAAGCTCATGACCTCAGAGTCTAGGGATCACCTCAAGAATAAATTTGATTCATTGAATCCTAATCAATAAAAGCCAAGACCCGTGGGATGATATCAAGTATATTTTATGCAAAGGAGGGGATGAAAGCAATGATGGGATGCATCCATCGAGAGATAGTTCATTAGCAGGCCTGTGACTTCAATTGGCAATAGTCTTTTGTTAATAGCAACAACAGTCATTACAACTACCTGCTCTTTACTGCCTATGGCAGTATGAGCTATGCTTTCCAAATGTGTGGGTTGCTTGGTAGACAATTCATTTAATTCTCTTGATAACCCAAACAGTTATGGTGATGGCTAAATTTTATGTCAACTTGAACCCTTGGGAAGTTAAGTGTGGCATCCAGCCTACCGATTGTTTTGCAGCGTGGTGACGCCTCCTTGGGAATGTGGCTTTTTAACAAGAGAGGCACTGGAGAGAACGGAGATCTCTCTTGCCGCTGCTTGCCTTCCTGCTTGTTTGAATTGAGTGTCTGGCTCCTCAGGTGCGCCATGTGGCCTGTCAACCTCAGGAATCCAGTCATATCCTTTCGGCCTTGAATCCACAAGGCTCTGCACCCTATGTTGGTCACACAGCTGTCCACTTCACCTTCCTTGCTCACCCACAAGCAGCTGTGTGAGTCTGAGGACCGCCAGCTAGCGTCTGATCCATGGTCTTGAACTGGACTAAGCTGGGCTGCTTTCTTGATATAAAATTCTTCCTTGATCTAACGTTCTCTGTTATCCATATAGGAATGTCACTGGCTTTGTTTTCCTAGGAAACAACCTAACACAAAAATGTATTGCTGTTTTCACAACTTAAAGACACAAACCTAAATATATCAGATCAATTTCCAATTTAAATTCAATAGACTATCTGAGCTAGGGCTCAGACATAACCAATACCCTAGCCCATAGTCTTAATCATATGTACTTTTTCCTTCAATATTAGGGAGTGTATAATGCTGAGAGACTAGAAACAGCCCCTGTAAGAGGCAGAACTAGAGACGGTTGGCCAGGAGAGAATGGGGTCATCATTTTGCCTAATAAAATCTCGTTATGACATGCAAAATTTCAGTTGGAAATGCAATTATTTAAAGACCACAAATTAAATGAAAGAAATCAGGTTTCATCATGTGGTAAAAACTACTTGGTTCTTTAATTCAGCATGCCATTGACCAGTTTTTCTTGTAAAGTTAAGCAATGCACGTACAATGTATGTGTGTGTATTTTTGTGTGTGTATCAGGGCAGGGCAGAACTTTCTTTCCCACCCACTCCCCACCCTCACCCCCACCTGCACCACCACCCCCCTTTATTTTCTCCAGGCAAGAGTTGGATGCCAAGTCTATTAACAAAGTTCAGCTTGGGGGTCGTGAGAATTTTGTTGCATACAACTGACAGTTTTATGGTTCTGGGCCTCACAAAGCTTTTATCCTCTTGCTTGCCTTTCTTTAGAGTCATGGATTTCAACCTCCTCTTCTTGACCGACCCCAACCAGTGTTGAGCATCTTAGAGGGATGCCTGAACTCAGAGCACAAGACATTTCACTTACTACCTGAATGTTCTTGGCAAAACACATTTGACCATGTTTTGATGAGTGTGGGGTGTGCTGAGAACTATTTGAGCAGTCTGATAACTTTCTCCTTCAGAGCCAGCTAGATGCTTGTTGAAATATACCATAAGAGCTTGGAGAGGAGGGTAAGGCTAAGGTTTTCTTATGATCCAAGGTAGTACCAGGAAGGGATGAAACTTACTCTTAAATGCCATCTCCCTTGTTTTTTTGTTTATTTTTGACAGATTTACTTCACAGATATACACATACTTGGGTGGTGGGTGCTTCCCATTGATAACTTTAATGGCAAGAGGCCACAGGTAACCATCCCCTGAAGGGAGATGAGAGAGCAACTTTCTCCCTAGTGAATCAGCCAATCCTGAACCACAGAGAAACTTTACCCAGCAGCTGTTGCTGACTTTCACTTTTTCCTACTTGAGACCAGACACAAGTTTGCTTCTTGGGGGCTTTGCACAAGCAAAAGGAAGCATCCACATAAGATCCCATACAGAGAATAACCACTGTGGTTTCTCCATAAACTGAGAAGCTGGTTACAAATCTATGCATGTTCCAACCCCCTCCCTCCCACCATGTATACATATCTATCTCTATATATTTGTTTACCAAGTCAAATAGCACCCAGAAGTTATCAGTCACAGAGCTTTACATTTCTAAAATAGGTTTCTGTGAGATCAGTTTGGCGCAAATTATTGCTTAGTGTGGCAAGGATGCATTCACTTTTCATCTGCTTTCAGTTGCTCTCATTGGTACAGGATACCCACGGAAGCCTTTGGGGCAATTTTAACAAAAGGCTTTCAGAAGAGTGGCTCTTCTTGACAGTCTCACTAGAAGTACCTGAGCAGTCTTTTGTTAGCTTACATGGAGTCACTTTGAATGCATGACATGCCACAACCACCCCTCCTCCCCATCCCTCACCCCCGCCATCCCCGCTCCGCATGTCACAGTAGAACTGAACTCCACAGGGTTCACAGTGGTGGGTCATTCAGCAGCAGATTACCCAGCCTTTCTCCTAATGCCCCTCCAGGTGCAATCAAGCCTTTCACAGCCAAGTGTATGGCCCACTTGCACCATCCAGGAGTCCAGGGCAGGAGAGACATGGGGGTGTTAGACGTCCTTGAGCCAGGTCCCACTTGTAGTGATCCGTAGTGTACATAGCTCATAGGATTCTTTGATTCCAGTGTTGTAGCCACTGGGTCTGTCCATCTCATCGAGGGCCTTCTTCTTTTGTGCTCCCAGGCCACTTTACCAAGCTGGATGTCCTTCTCCAGGGACTGGTCTCTCCTGACAACAAATCCAATGTAGGTGAAAGGAAATCCTGCCATCCTGACCTCTAAGGAACCTTCTGGCTGTACAGCTTACAAATCAGATAGGTTTTTCCTTTGAGCAGCCCATGGGACTTTCACAATTCTCCTTCATCCCCACCACTAAAATGCATTGACATGTCTGTGATCTTCCTTTGTGTATGCCCAACGCTCCCATGCACATGAGGCCACTGAAAATAAAGTACCATGGGTGCACCCAAGTCTTCAAACTGACATCCTTGCTCTGCAACACTATGGGGTGGAAGCTAGGGACAATGGTGGCAACAGGACCATTTCCGTTTGATTTTCATATCACTCCTCAAGCTGCCCTTCCTATACTGGTTGTATCATTTCTCCCACCGAATGGCGCTGCTGCCTCTGGGTCCACTCAACTTGGCCACTTCATTCTCACCATGCTGCCCAGTCCAACGTACAAATTCTCAGAATATGGTTCCTATTTAAAATTATCACAGTTTTCCAGAATTTTCATCTCCGTGTCTGGAAAATCTCCCAAAGAAATACATCTGAACAACTAAATTTGTCACAGTATCAGTGATACAGATCATCAAGTGCTGACCTAGTCATCAAAAGACTTGAGGTTTTAATTCTCCCTGAACTGCCTTGGAAGAAACGCCTGCTTCAGGAAGGCCGCCCACCTAAAATCCTGATGAGGCGCTTCTACTCTGCACGTAGAATGTTACCATGAGAGGATACAGACTAGAACAGCAGTTCTTAGCCTGTGGGTTGTGATCTCTGGGGGTGGGGGGGGCGGTTGAAGGATCCTTTCACAGGAGTTGCATGATTCATAACCATAGCAAAATTACACTTATGAAATAGCAACAAAATTAATTTTATGTTTGGGTGATCACCACAACATGAGAAACTGTATTAAAGGGTCGTCACATTAGGAAGGTCAAAAACCACTGGACTAGAGAGAAAAAGCAACAGCACACAGGCATATATGAACTATATAAATATATATATACATATATATTGCTATTTATGACATTAACCATAAAATCCCAAACTCTCAGAAATAGACCAAAATGTAATACCATGATAAAGGCAGAAAATGTCAAATTGATCAAGAACTTAATTCATCTTGCCTGGATCCACAATCTATGCCCATGGAAACTGCAATCAAGAGATCAAATGCCACACTCCTTTGGGCAAATGTACTTGCACATGATCTCTTTGAAGTACTGAAAAGCAAGAATTTCACTTTGAGGACTAAGGTGAGTCTGACCCCAGGTAGGGTATTTTTAAGTGCTTCATTGATGTGTGAAAATCGGTCACTGAATAAGGAAGGCCAAAGAGCTGCCATCTTACAATTATGATGCTGGTGAAGAATATTGACAGTGCCATGAAGAAACACCTATCTCCTGGATGTACAGCCAGCATGCTCCTTAGAGGTAAGGATGGGAAAGCTTCACATGGATGTGTGGACAGAAGACCAGGCCCTGGAGAAGAGCATCATGCCTGGAAAAGAAGAGGGTGGGAATAAGAGGAGTATGGCCTGGATGGACAAAGTGGCAGCAACAACTCAACCTTAGGAGGAATTTTGACAATGGCCTGGGAGTGATGGCCAGGAGCTGCTGGAACTTTCTCAGGAAAGTTCACCTTCAAGGTGAACAAAGGTTCCCAGTTCCAAATGGCAGTTAAAGGAACAAGTTCAAGAATGACAGGAACAGAGAGCTGATAGCCTGACAAAAGTTGAACTTGAACTCGGCAGGCCCATTTCTAACTCCATCCTCAAGAGAGGACCCAGGATGTGATCAGAGATGTAGGAGACACCCAGGATAGGAGGAAACTCCAGAACAAAGAACCAAATGCAAACACTGATTGGCACACACTGGTCAGGACACTCTTCAACCCGGGGCACAGGGGCCATGTCTATGGCTGCAGGCTGTGTGAGAGTAGAAAAAGAGGCCAATGAGGACCGAGTGTGGAAAGTTGCTATTTGTAACAAGGACATTCCTCTGCGGGCCTATCCATCATTTCGCCAACCTGCCCTCCTCCCCAGGTGTGGGCAGGGAGCAGTTGTGGTCACGTTCCTTTTCTCACTCTGCTTCACAGCATGCATTGCTGTCGCTGTTGCTGGGCTTAGTATTTTTTAAAATCATTTTATTGGGCTCTCATACAACTCTAATCACAATCCAGACATATACCCATTGTATGCCAAGCACATTTGTACATTTGTAGCCATCATCATTCTGAAAATATTTGCTTTCTGCTTAAGCTCTTCATTTTCGCCCTCCTTCCTCACTGAGTATTGTGAATGGCAGGAACCTTGCCACCCAAAGTTAAGAAGGCATGCTCGTGCACCCACACATCAGCACCTTTGTCTGGTGTAAGATAAGCCACAGGAAAAGACCAGCTCAAGGGGTGTCCCTGGATCTCTTCAGAAACAACGGTCCCATTTTGTTGACCGGCTGCCCGTTCCCAAGCCTGAATGGTGCAGGTGCGTGGGGCCCCTTTCCCACCCCTCTGTCCCAGAGAATAAACATAAATAAATAAGTAAGGCCTGGACACTGGCTCCTTGTCATCGCTCTGCTCAGCAACACGCATCTCGAATGGGGTTTATGAGGTCATAAATTATCATTTCTTGTGCCTGGCGAGTCATTCTTTTTTTTTTTTTCTAAAAGGCTACATCCGGTCGTCAGGGTTTCAGCTTTTATTATGCATTTCATATTGAGCCCAAGGTCAAATTAATTGACCTCATTTATTCTGGGGGTGGAAAGAGGGAAACCCAGCTGGTCTCTGAGAGAAATACAATCTCGGGGAGAGAGGTTGGGGACAAGTAAACAACCCAGCCCGAATGCAGCTGGAATGGCCAGTGAGAAAGAGAAGCCCGTCAGGAAGGGCTGAGTTCAGACAGATCCGCCGGAATCAAAAGCTGGGGTGTTTGCTCTGAGGAGGACCAGAGCCACTGAGGCCTCATGCGTGGTTCTTGGAGTCTGCCCACATCTTGTTTCAAGGAGGGGATGCAGATATGCTAAAATCACCCTCCCTCCCATCCTGTGGAGTCCACGTTCCCTGCCCATCCAGATCCAGAATGCAATCCTGCAATGCCTACAAAAGGATTCAGGCTATAGAAAGATGTGTGCTTCCCTCCTAAAGAAATACATAATAGATACTCCATGCTTATGGACTTTGTTATTCCAAGTCTACCAGCACCCACCAGAGCCCTGGACCTGTGCTGGCTTAGGTGCTGGGCTGCTAACAGCGAAGTCAACAGTTCATAGCCCCCGTGACTTCCCAGGAGAAAAATGAGGCTTCCTCTTCCCACCAACAGTTTTCAGCTCATAAACTCAAGGAGGCGGTTCTCTCCTGACCTGTACCTGGTTGCTAAGAGTCAGAGTTGACTCAAGGGCAGTGAGTTTGGTGGGGTTGTTTTGCTTTGTTTTTGTTTGGGAAGCAGCACCTACCAAAAAGGAGCTGCAGGGGGCACCACCGGTTAAACAATTGAACTGCTCACCAGAGTCAATGGCTAAAGCCCCATCACTGCTCCAAGGGAAGGAAGTCTATTTGCTTCAGGAAAGATTCACAGACTCAGAACTGAGTCTGGATAGTGAGTCAGTAGGAGTTGGAACTGACACCATGACCATGAGTTTGCTTTATTTTTAATTTTTGGAAGAAGCTGGCTTTAATTATTTTGTGATGAGATAACTAAAACAAACAAACAATGAAATGAAACAAGAATAGCCAATCTCATTCTCACAGCATGACTTTTCTTTAGATGTCTTTGGACTCTCTATCAGGGTCTATAGGCCACTGGATCCCAACCTGGGGGTTGTGACATGTTTGGGGGCCAAGAAACCTCTCCACAGAAGTCACCTGGATCATAACAGTAGCAAAATGACAGTGATGAAGTAGCAATGAAAATATATTTTATGGTTGGGTGAATCACCATAACATAAAGAACTTATGAAAGAGTCGAAGTATTAGGAAGGTTGAGAAGCACTGCAAGTGTAGGCAAATCTTGCCTTTGTCAAGGTTTCCTATGAAAAGCAATTTCAAGGGTAAGAAGAATACCCTGGTTTAAAGATTCTTGATACCAATGATAATGTGTGACTCACATTGGTAAATGTGACTCAAATATGTGGATTTAGAAGTAAAAGTACAGGTGACACTTGCTTCTAAATCCTCACAACTGTACCATGCGACAACATCTTAACCAAGCAAGCAAAGATGTAAGTTGTCCTGGATTCTCTTTCACATGGATGGGAGAACAATGCTCAGGGAAGCAATTACCCTGAAATCAAAGGAGGCATGGCCTTGAGCAAAATCGCCAAAGTGTTGACAAACAAGGCTGTCACTTTGAGGACTAAGGTGAGCCAGACCCCAATGATAATATTTTTCAATTATCCCACAGATAGGTAAACATTGGACAGCCAATAAAGAAGAGTCAAGTAATGGTAATGGTAGAAAAGTAATGGTAGAAAAGAATAATGAAAGTACTATTGACTTCCTTCCAACAGAATAGAGGAATCTTTCTTGGAAGAAGTATAGCCAGAAGGCTCCTTAGAAGTGAGCATGATAAGACTTCAACTCCTGTACTTCAGACATGTGATCCAAAGAGACAAGTCCATGGAAAAAGACATGATTCTTGGTAATGCACACAGTTCAAGTTAGTGAACAAATGAATGAATACCCTCAAGGAGCCGGATTGACACAGTGGCTGCAACAATTAATTCCGACAGAACAACTGGGAAGATGGCACTGGATTAGGAAGTGTTGGATCCTTTGGTACAATGGGCCGTTATAGGTTGGAGCACTCAATGACACCTGTCAGCCATGGAGGAACGTGGGGTTAGGATTAGGGCTTGCAGGTTCATGGTGAAGCATTTGGTGGCAAATCAAACCCACCCAGCTGTCCTCCCGGATGAAAAGACCTGGTCATTTGCTTCCACAATGACATGTAAAGAACAAAAACAGGGCCTCCCGCTCCACTCTCCTTCACAACATCCTTACAGGGCATCTCTCTGTCCCCTAACTCGCCCGCCAGGACACCTCTTACAAAGCTCAGTGTGGGTCGGCTGCCATCCAGTCCTCTCTGATTCCCATGGACCGTCCCATGTACACCAGTCAGAAACGCCACCCAGCCCTGCACCACCGTCGCCATCCCTGTCACATTCAAGCCCCTCACTGTGGCGGCCCTGTCTGTCCGCCTTGTCAAAGAGTTTCCCATTGCCCTCTACACTAGCAAGCACGATGTCTTTCCCCAAGGACGGGTCTCTCCTGACAACGTCCCTTAAGGTGTGCAGCCTGGAAAACCCCAATGAGGCAGTTCTATTCTGATTCCTGGAGTCACTTGGAGGAACCTTCAGAATAATCCCAAAAGGCAACCTACCATCCCCCCGTCCATTCTGACTCACAGAAACCCTATGGGACAAGGTCAAAGTGCCCTGTGGGCTTCTGAGAGTGCCAGTCTTTAGGAAAGCAGAAAGGCCCCCCTCTTTCTTCTGAGGAGTGTCCGGTGGTTTCGAAGGA